>BLSH010059721.1:91636-105869 GCA_018402905.1 Glandirana rugosa | reverse complement strand
AAGTTAGGAAAAGGGTGGAAATCTCGGGTTACAACTTTATTAATAAAAAACGATGGATCCTATCTTCATGGAACGTACGAAAGGATAATGACGATATGGGATATGTAGGTTTGCGCCAACATTACAACAAAGTGACCCTTAACCGTCGGTTCTTTTTTCCTTCCTTTATATAGTAGTCATACTTCTCTGAAAATTCCGTGACATGATTGTTGTGTTCAGTGACACCTAACCGTTAAAAACATAACCGACTCTGTAGATAAAGAGGACATTAATAGGGAGGTATCCCAGTGGAATGTCTTCTTCATGAAGGAAATTTAATAAATGTCAAAGGTAATTAAAATGAGAATGTCCCGGCAAAGTGCGGTCTTAGTATTTCCCTACGTCACACGTATGGTGCAGTGTGGGAAAGGTGGCTTTGTGATTTGCTGATTTTCAAAAGCAGTGCATGCTCCACTTTTTTGAGATCCTGTGCAATATCAGCCTATTCAAATGAATGGGCTTAAAATTGCACTGCAGGGGAACACACAGAAATCACATAGGTATGCACACTGCATCCCTTTATGATTCTGGCGTGAAACGGCCCTGTAAGAGTAAAATTAATGGAAACTGTAAATAATTTAAAGGAAGTACTTCTTCTGTAAGGTGACCCTATGGAGGGATAATTACAGGAGAAATAGATGTCTCAGCCAATACAAAAATTGCCAATCCACAGTGACTTGTGTTGTTAGTACAGTGCCTTAAAAGTCTCTTCATACTGATGATATATTTCCTTCCTTTTTTCTTGGCTGCCAATTCCCAGTGAAACAACATTACAACCGCGTTTGGATGTATAGGGTATAGCAGTAATAGGAAAGCATGCAAGGTACTTCTATCCTAGGTAGCAAAAAATAATTATTTCAACATTGGGCTCTAAAGGTGGGAAAAGGATTGAATATTGAGGACCAGCACCATTGCCTTAAAAAAAATGTATATGGTAAGCTGTCCTACAATACAACATAAAAAGAGTCAACAGGTTAGAATTAGATGTTGTCAATATAGATTTTCTATACTAATGGTAACTGCCTCTGCTTTATTCAGAGCTCAAAAGGCAACTGTCCCACAACAGGTAACATAAAACATTTCATCAGGTTAGATGTTGTCAATATAAATGGTTAATAGACATTTAATTTTTCTTTACTGGACTGCCTCATTAACCCCAGTATGACGGCCAGTGCTGAGGATACATTAATACATTTCCCATATGAGAATGAGCAGCCAACACTTTGCTTGGCAGCCGGATCTCAACACCAGCTACCACTTACAGCTCAGGTCCCCACTGACGAGTAGTTCCCATTCATGTGATCACTATGTCAGCTATGTCACAGCGATCATATGCAGGATAAAGTCTTCATTGACAAAATAAGCCTTCAGTCTGCAGATGAACACTGATCACACACACAGCCGGATCTGCATTTCCATCTATTTAATAGTGTAACTGTCAGCTACAGTTGGACAAATAAAAATAACAATAAATTAAATAAACTTGGAGTTTTTTTCCTTCTATCACTCTACGATAAAATACATTTTTTAAACAGTTTACAAAATAATATCTTCTTTTGTCCTTATACATACTGTGTGGGTTCTTTTAAACTTATTTAGGTATGCAAAGTAGCCATAGAGATATTGTCAAGTTAACTAAAGCACACTGATGCTGCTAAATGTGGCCTAGGTAACTAGGCATTAATGGGTCATGAGGGGGTTACTGAGATGTTGTCTAGGCCTGTAAAATAGTGGTCTCTTTTGTAAGTATCTTCCAGGTATATGTAAACTACAAAACAGAAAAAAAGAAATGCAAAGTACACATTACACTGCAAGTGTGTTTTGGTGTGATCTCTTTGTTACAGGATTTACATCTATGAACTGACAGTTGGGACATCCTCATGTAGATTTAAAATGCAACCCATACTGTCATTCTGAGTGACATTCTTTTAACAGAATGACTCTTGCTGTTGACCTCTCCTTCGGAAAATGCTTGGCACTCAATCTCATCCAGTAGCTCCAAAAGTTTCTGACCCTAAACAAATATGTCAGATTAGCGGTTCTGACTTCACTCTGGCTTCACTTACTGCATTCTTGTTTCAGGTCAGTGACTCATAAAGAATCAAAGTCAAAGCCAAAGCACAGCTAGAAAGAGGTCAACAATATCAGCCTTCGTATTTCTGTCTGTAAATGTTGCTTTCGTGACTACAGGTTCCTTCTTGTCATCACTGTATATGTTGCATCCATTGACCTCAGCTATTATAGGAAGAGTGCTCACTGGAGACTTGATCATCTCCAGCCATAGAACACACTTATATATACTGGGAAACAGGACTTGGACTTGAAAGGTAAGAACAGCCTATAAAGCTCCCCATTAGGGCAGCAAAGTGTTGGAAAAAGGAGTATGTTAGCATGAGCATGCTCTGTGATCCAATGGCAAGGGCAGCTGGAAGCATGTAAATGCCATAAATATACTACCTTCAAGTAAACCTTTAGCAATGTTAATTGTGCCTAAGCAGTACCTTGAAATAATCTTTTGTCTTATTTATTTCAGATACTTATATAGCGCTGTCAATTTACGCAGCGCTATACATATATATTGTACATTCACATCAGTCCCTACCCTCAAGGAGCTTACAATCTGAGGTCCCTAATGCCTCGTACACACGGTTCAACGATCGTATACATCAGGTCGTACGAACTACTGTTGTATGCGAAATCGATCGTTAGTACGCGCAATTAGAACAGCCGACATATAACAGTCATACAACAGGAGTTGTAAGAACAAGCTAGAAAACTTTGGTAGTACCAACAAGCGGTCATATGACCGTTGTATCGTGTGTACAGAAAAGTTGGTCCAACAAGTTGTACTGTGCAAAACACACATGCTCAGAAGTCAGGAACGGCCAGACACAAATTACAGGCACCTGAGCTTTCTCTTTATACATTCATAACACGTCACTACATTCGGCTTGGTCATACGATCGTGTAGTGCATGTGAGTATGCTAGATACAACAGCCAACATACGATTTGGTCCGTTCGGTCATACGACCGTCGAAACCGCGTGTACGAGGCTTAACTCATATTCATACATACACATACTAGGGACAATTTAGACAGGATCTAATTTACCTACCAGCATGTCTTTGGAGTGTGGGAGGAAACCAGAGTACCCGGAGGAAACCCACGCAGGCACAGGGAGAACATGCAAACTCCAGCAGGTAGTGTCATGGTTGGGATTCGAACCAGCGACCATTTTGCTGCCAGGCAAAAGTGCTATCCACTACACCACAGTTGCATCTTGTATTCCTCCCAAAAATAACAGCCTCATAGATGCATATTTACAGCCTGAGATCCCAGATACTGCTGCCTCTGACTGCTAGTCTCAGGAGATTTGGAGTGGGGTATTAGTGATGTCACTACTGTGCTGCTCACTGCTCTTTTTTATGGAGGTCTAACATGGGGAAGCAAAGCCCTGCCTCAACCAAGATAGCCACCTCCACACAGAGATACAAGTGCAGATCTAAGACATGGTAAATCAGTAATGGGGAAGGATCAGCTGCAGCCAGACCACAGGCAATACTGATGACTTGTTCTTTGCCCTCTGCTTCCACAGTTCAGTTCCTCTTTAATATTCCTGTCTAAGATGTGTGTTTTCCTATCGGATGCAGTCATTGTCCTAGTATTCCCAGCTGTTGTACAGCAAAAGCAAGCTATCATTCAAAAGGTTTTTTACATATTTATATAGAGCCTAGATAACATACAGACATCTCTGAATTTAGAGAACAAAAGGATATGACTTTGCCAACTTGAAGGATTTATAAATAATAGAAATTCTGCAAAGGTTTCAGCCTAAGCATTCAAATATTCAGCACCAAAAGAATAATTTACATATATGCTGTATGAGAAAATGACCATAGAATTACCTACAGCAAAATATTGCGTTGCCCAACAGCCCTCTGTAGTACTGCCATTGCTTGATATTATGACCTAAAGTGAAAAGTGCTTTACATTTGAGCTAAGAACAGTTAAAAAAGTTATAAACCCTTGATTCTACAAGTATTGCTTTACTTAAATGCATTAATAATGATAGTAATTCAATTATTTCATAAGTTTCCTCTGCTTTAAGATGTATTTACATTTGGGCTCTCTGATTACTCCTGTATTGAATTGTATTGCAACTGCATTGTCTGCCCTCATGTTGTAAAGCGCTGTGCAAACTGTTGCCGCTATATAAATACTGTATAATAATTTGTTACAGTTCCAGCATCCTAACTTTTTGTTTACATCCTCTCTCTTTTCTCGATGACCGTCAGTGGGACTACATGTCTCAAGAGTATCTGCACACATATGGTAATGCCCATCATTAGCTTTCTGCTGTGTAGTTCTTAGGGGTGAAGTGCACACACTGCAGTGGCTTCATAGAGACGACAGAATGGCCCAAATCGTATGTTGGCTGTTGTGTCTCGCATACTGACATGCACTAAGCCAGTGGTACTTGAGGACAGGGTTGAGAACCACTGGCTTAGTGCATGTCAGTATGCGAGACACAACAGCCAACATACGATTTGGGCCATTCTGTCGTACGACTGTCGCACCGTGTGTATGAGGCTTTAGTGTTGTAAGCCAAAAAAAAAAAAGATCTTGTGCAGAATGAAAGTGATAGAAAAAACATGAAGTATCTAACCAGGTAGCATGTAGTGTGGCTATGAAATGTACATATTTCCCAGTTGGGTTTAACACTTCAGAATGAAACATAACCAAAATTCACACTTAAGCGGTGCGATGCGGCGCTCGAGGAGATCTCAACGCAGCTTGTGAGGAGACTTCTATCATAGAAGTCAATGCAAGCCGCCTGAGATCGCCCTGAAAATAGTGCAGGAACCATTTTTCTAAGGCGGAGCGAATCGATTCGCTCCTATTAGAACGGTTCCATTGCACAGCATTGAGACTCAAGTCGCCTGACAATTCGCCTAGATGTGAACGGGCCGCGAAGTCGCGCCGCGTAAGTGTGAACCGGCCCTAAGAGAGCAAGATATGCCGCTCCAGGTGTAAGCAATACCTCCCTCCAACCTTCAGGCCCCTTTCACACTGAGGCGTTTGAAAAACGCATGCAAAACATCAAGTGTTATTACTGAGTTTTTGTCGCGTTTTTCACGCGTTAGCACTATAACTAGCGCTAACGCCCAAGCGTTTTTTCAAGCTCTTTTCAAGCGCTTTTGAAGCACTAGCATTAAATAAATAGCACATTCCCCTACATTACATCCTGTTTACTTCCTGGTATTTTGACCTTTCCACAACCTCTGGGCGTTTTGCTGGCGCTATTAACGCACTTTTAACGCGCTTTTAAAGCGGTTTACATTCATTTCAATGTATATGGGCGTTTTTAATGCGCTATTTTTAGCGCTCAGAATAAGCACGAAAAATCATGCTTGCAGGACTTTTTTTAACACGGCACAAGCGTGATGCCCCAGTGTGAATAGGTACATTAGAATTAATGGGCAGCATTTTAGAAGCGTTTTGGAAGCGCTATTTTTAGCACAAAAACGCTAGGAAAGCGCCTCAGTGTGAAAGGGGCCTTAGGTGCAGGTCCAGTCTGCAATCTGGATACGTAACTTGAATACAAGAAGAGGTTGACCGCACTCCAGGATTGAAGGAATAAGTGTAGCTTTATTGAAGATTAAAATCCACCAAAAAGACATCAATACAGACATAGCAGTGATTAACGTGTTTCACAAATCATATTCGCTTATTCATAATCCAAAGAACACAACTAAGTTAGCATATTATAAAGATATACCGCCAGCTTAAACCAATTGGTGTTCAATCATGCTGCTTAACCCTTTTCTGAGGCTACTACTGACAAACCTAACAAAACCACAGAAAAGCACACACTATATATGTTAAAACCAATATACATATAGTAAAAACACATATGTGCATGTAATAACATACCCACATGTGTATACACATCGCATATTAGTTACAGTACATGAGGGGGAATCCCATTCTCCACACATGGATGCCTTGAAAGCAAACACATATTGGAAAGAGAGAGATCTCCTCCATATAACTACTACTGATATACAATGAATGCCCTCTTACCAAAAAAACTGAAAAATGAATTAAATCCAAACATTAATTGATACAAGAAACCACAAAAAACAACCTAGACAAAGGGTTGCCATATCGTGGTCCTTAAATCAGTGATATTTCTGCCGATCTTACACATTATTAATATTAACCACTTCAGCCACGGAAGGATTTCACAGTTTAGGACCAGAGCACTTTTTGCGATTCGGCACTGCGTCGGTTTAACTGACAGTTGCGCGGTCGAGCGACGTTGTACCCAAACTAAATTTGCATCATTTTTTTCCCACAAATAGAGCTTTCTTTTGGTGGGATTTGATCCCCTCTGCGTCATTTCTGATCACCGCTATAAACAAAAAAAGGTCGACAAATTTGCAAAAAAAAACAATATTTCTTACTGTTTGCTAAAATCCAAAAAAAACATTTTTTTCATTGGTTTTGGCCGATTTTATTCTTCCTCATATTTTTGGTAAAATAAAAATTGCAATCGGTGTTTATTGAGTGGTTTGTGCAAAAGTTGCCGCATTTACGAATGATGAGAATTAATTTCTGGGGTTTTTATATTTTTTACTAGTAATTGCGGCGATCTGCGATTTTTAGCGGGACTGCGATATTGCGGCAGACATGTCGGAGCATTTTGACACTTTTTAGGGACCATTGGCATTTTTTTGAAAAATGCATTTATGAAAATGCACTGATTACTGTGTAAATGCCATGGCATTGAAGCGGTTAACCTGGAGGGGGCACTCTAAGGGTTAACTGTGTTCCCTCAGTGTGTTCTAACTGTATAGGGGCTGGGCTGGCAGGGGGAAGGAAGTGATCACGGCTTCCATATTCAGGAAGCCTGTGATCACATCCCTTCCTCCTCTGTCAGAATGGAGATCCGTGTTTACTCACACGGACCTCCGTTATCTCACTGCGGGGAGCCATCATGGGAAGCCATCACGGGTAGCCAGCAGAGATCGAGTCCGCCCTACCCGCTCCCTGGCCCCCCGGAACACAGTGAGCGCACCTCTGTAAGGCGCCCGCACGCTCACAATACTCGTTATCGCGGCTGCTGTCAGGTGACGGCGTTTCACGATAACGAACCACTTTGCCACCGTCAAGCCACGGCAGGCGGTCGGCAAGTGGTTAAATACTGTTTTGTCTGTTTGGGCACTGATCTACCTGTGTATGACCCAGCTTGCCTAGACTACGCTCTGCCTGATTCTACTGTACTGCCAGACTCAGCATTACTAATTGGCTGCCCAGCCAACCTCCTATTACATCTGCAGCGGTGAACTTTAAGTTCCAGCCAACCTCTACCTTCATCTACAGCGGTGAACTACAAGCACCAGCCAACCTCTACCTTAATCTGCAGCGGTAATCTACAAGGTCCAGCCAACATCTGCCTTCATTTGCAGGGTGAACTACATGTTCCAGCTGACCTGCTCTGCTTAGACCTGCTCATGGTATGTGCTCTTGTTCATTGATCTCTTTGCATAATCAGCACATCTGAACTGTTACCTGTTATCTGCTCCTAGCCTGACAGTCACAAATGACAGTAAAAACCTTACAGGGTCTCTATCCCTGTCACCCTAGTCTATCCAAAAAAAAAATGCTCAGGCATGACATACACTTCAAAGGACAGCTTTGCCTTAAAAATGAAACTTAGGGCCCACCATCCCTAGCCTTCTAATCTTCTAATCACTCACCTCCCCATCACACACACGCACCCTGCTACCCAGAGGTAAGCTTACGTATCCATGATAACCTCCCCTGGAGATGCAGAAATCTTCTCCAGTGCTACCTGTTCTTGCACAGTAACTCTATAGACTTGTGGCATCTCTACCCTATAAGTACAACCCTATTCAAGTCCATAGGAGGTTACTGCATAGGCAGCTCTGCAGAATATTATTACACCAAAGATACACTATATTATCAAAAGTATTGGGACACCTGCCTTTACACGTACATGAACTTTAAAGGCATCCCAGTCTTAGTCCGTAGGGTTTAATATTGAGTTGGCCCACCCTTTGCAGCTATAACAGCTTCAACTCTTCTAGGAAGGCTGACCACAAGGTTTAGGGATGTGTCTATGGGAATGTTTGACCAGTCTTCCAGAAGCGCATTTGTGAGGCCAGGCACCGATGTTGGACGAGAAGGCCTGGCTCACAGTTTCCACTCTAATTCATCCAAAAGGTGTTCTGTTGGGTTGAGGTCAGGACTCTGTGCAGGCCAATCAGGTTCCTTCACCCCAAACTCACTCATCCATGTCTTTATGGACCTTGCTTTGTGCAGTGGTCCAAATCATTTGGTGGAGGGGGGATTATGGTGTGGGGCTGTTTTTCAGTGGTTGGGCTTGGCCCCTTAGTTCTAGTGAAGGGAACTCTTAAGGCATCAGCATACCAAGACATTTTTGGACAACTTTGTGGTAACAGTTTGGGGATGGCCCCTCCCTGTTCCAACATGACTACGCACCAGTGCACAAAGCAAGGTCCATAAAGACCTGGATGAGCGAGTTTGGGGTGGCGGAACTTCACTGGTCTGACCTCAACCCGATAAAACACCTTTGGGATGAATTAGAGGGATGAAAAATGGAAAAAATGTATTTATGGGTTTTTTTTAATCTATACACACATGTTTGCCTTACATTACCATTTCAAACGGAATGGGTTGTTTTACAAGGTGACTGTTTACAACCACTTTAAAGTGCATCTAAGCCTCTGCATTATAAAGAAAAGTATCACCATCTTAAACATAATGCAATATTTCAGTCTATCTCTTCACTGTATAGGAATCACTGTGAAATCTTTATAAAACTCCTGCCACCCTTCACAGACTATTAGGGTGGTAACAATGTCATTGCATGCAATGTATGGAATGACTGCATTGTCAGCCTATGCATCCTCTCAAACACATGTACAAGTCCTGAGCTTGAGCTGTTGCTGGATGTCGTACTCCCCTGCATCTTGCTGTGAAGGGTCACTTGCAGCCAGAGGAAGTACTCTTGTACTGTGCTGCTGCAAAGTGAATGGCACTCAAGAGAAAGATATGTTTAAAAAGATTAGGAAGTGTTTTTTTATGATGATAATTTAGAATTCAGCTGTAGGTACTCTTCTTTTCAGAGTCTTACTGAAGGTTTAGTAGTAATAGCAAGAGTCCCACAGTGTACATCCATTAACAATCATGTTGCCTGTCAATGCAGATCCATTGTCAATCACAGTGAACAATGCCCTGATGACCTGTCAACACAAATATGATGACCTGTGCTGACAACCTGCTCCGCCTGGACTCTTCCTGTAAGTGACAGCTCCTTCCCTGGCTGCTCAATGTAAAAAAATAACCAATGACGCTTGCTGATCAAGAGTGGTCAGTGACTTCACCCAGGATTCCTCGGGTTCCTTGTTCATACAGGATCAGGATAAGGATCTGTCATTTAACGGCTATCGTTTTTATCATCACTTTTGCTGAAGTAGGTCCTATAGGTGCAGCACTTTACATGGTTTATGACATCCCCAAGAATGTTATTAATAGGTATTGTGTAATTTACTGCTGCCCTTTAAGGATTATTAAATCCTTATCCCCACTGAATGGTATTGTTTTTTTAAATCTGATTGTGCCTCATGGCAGTGCCAAGCTCCCCATGCACAATTTTCACTAATAGCTTGCAAATGGGCCTTGAAAAAAGAGAGGAGAAAATGTACAGGATTCAGCTCCTGTGGACTTTAAATGGCTTCAGTGTGCTACATTCGGGGATCCTGAATTTCAGGCTGGGTTCACAAATCCTCCTGGGAACCAGTCCCAGGCCAGTTCAGTCGTCATTTAGTAAGGTCTCCTTCACACTAGCAATGACATACATATGTTGTTATGCCTTTATAGGACGTTTCTAAGGCTTGGTTTACATCTTTGCAATACGCCAGTGGAATCGCGTTGCTGCATGTTACCATGCTTTGCAGTAAGGCAGCCTATTCATTTGAATGGGCTGCTAGGGCTTCTAAATTACACCTTTTCTTTAAATCTTGCGGCACAACAATAAGCTACCATGGTAATAAGTTACCATGCATTGTGGTGTAATGCATTGCACATGCAATGGCGAGGTGTGTTGGATGACATTAAAGCATACAATACAGTGTAACATGTGTCTTGTGTGATGCAGGAACCTTTGCCCCTGAATGCTCAAGGCCCTAAATGTCAGTGTCACTCTTAGGCCCCATTCATACCTGAGTGTTTTGTAGCTTGAAGCTTGAAGCTACAAAACGCTGGAGGGGAAAAAATCTCTCTATGGAGATGGTTCACATCTCCACTCAAAAACGCCTGAAGCCAAAAGCCTGAAAACGCCTGAAGCGCAAACAAGTTCTGGAGGTATTTCATTAGGTTGCATTCACACCTGGGCGTAGCGTTTTCAGGCAGAAATACATGCATTTTACCGTGATTTTGCCGCAATTTTTACTGCGATTTTGTACAGGTCAAAAGGTCACCAATGTAAAAAGTAGAAAAACGCCTAAATCAAGCTACAAAAATACTTCCAGAACTAGTTTGAGCTTCAGGCGTTTTCAGGCTTTTGGCTTCGGGCATTTTTGAGTGGAGATGTGAACCATCCTCATAGAGAATCATTGATTTTTTTTTCCCCTCCAGCGTTTTGTAGCTTCATGCTTCAAGCTACAAAACACTCAGGTGTGAATGGGGCCTAAGAGATATAAAGACTTAGGTGTGCAGATAAAGACATGTAAGCGAACCTAAACACATGTAAATGCACATAAAAGCATGTAAGCACACTTAAACGCAATTAAACACAGCAGAAATGAATCTCAAAGGCATAACGTTTGTTTCTTTTTCCCAGAAAACTCATCCTGTGTTTAAAGTGGAAGCAAAACCTAACTATAACTTTTCTTAAAAATGTTCCTTCCCCATCTACCTACCAATCCTGCCTAACCTGTATAAAGATGTGTGTACTTACCTAATTTTAATCCTCTCCAGTCTGGTCATGTGATCCTGCAGCTTCGACTCCCCTGTATCACTGAGTGGCTGCTGCAAGGGAGATGAGGGAGCACAGACAACAGCTGGACCATGGGAGCCAATAGGGGACTCCATTCCAGGAATTCCCAGTCATTGTCAAGCAAACAGAGCTGCAGGATGACATGACTGGACCAGAGCATATATATTTATACAGGTTAGGTAGGATAGGTAGGACGAGGAAAGAGGGAACATTTTAAAGAAAAATTATAGTAACGCTTTTCTTCCACAATAAATAAACCACACGCAGGAGGCTGATGTAAATGTAGCTAAGTTCCCGAATAGCACACTACTCCAATAAACAACATTGTATCTTTGTATAGCTATTTCTGTTTACACACTTGGCACTTCAACCAAAGGCTTCAATAGCTTTCTTCATTATTTCCCCTTAGAAGGCGCTTATTGACATATTAAAGATTTTCTCCATCCCCCTTACAATAGCTTCAAGTCCCAGCCATGCCTGAATGAAAACTCATATATAGACCATAAATTACAGCCATACAAGTTCCAATTTGTACATATGAAGACAGTCAGCACATCTGGAGCCCAGTCACACAGCACAGCTTTTTGTTTTTCACAGAAACATGTCACGTGAAGGAGTTTTCAGAGCCTAATACATTATATTTTAAAGGCCATACCGTGCAAACCAAAATCATCAAGGTTAAGAAGTATGACAATCTTTATTTACAGTATTTGTTAAAAGACATAAAATGACATAAAGACTACAATATGTCATAAAATACCCTGAAAGTCCCTATTTGGAGAATGGTTATGGTGTTTCCATAGTGTTTGGCATGTTCACACTGGTCTCCAAGCCTGAACAAACCCTACATGTTTCCAGATATTCTGTTTTCTTTTCGGTATGACATGCATATCTCCTCCAACATGCTCCTGATTCCAGAGTTCTCTGGAGTCCTGGTTCTCTAGAGTCATGAGCAGGTTGGAGGAGATATATGTGATACATCTAGTCCTAAGAAAAAATCTGTAGATCCCTGAGGCTGCAGCTTCAGTGGCCCCAGTGTTTGAGTGTCCTCCCTCAGGCAGGTCCTGTTTTGGCTGGTGGTCGGTGACACGTGGTGAGGCATCCTCATACTCTGAAATGTTTTTAATTTGGTTGCATGTCATACCATTGGTACCCCTGAAGAAGAGGAAAAAGAATATCTCAAAATGAGTTGAGTTTATCCTAATTCAGGGGCCAGTGTGGACATGCCAAGAACCAGTGAAACACTACAACCATTCCCCTATTAGGGATTTTCTGGGTCCCTTAGCTAGGACAAACCCAACATGTTTTGAGATATTCTTTTTTCTCCATGTCAGAGGCACAATGGGTATGGCATGAAGCCAAATTAAAAATATTGCAGGGTGAGAGGATGCCTCACCACCTATCACTGACCACCAGCCAAAACAGGACCTGCCTGAGGAAGGGCACACAAACACTGGGGCTACAGGAGCTGTAGCCTCAGGGATATACAGGTTCTTTCTTAGAAGGACTGGATGTATCACATATATCTCCTCCAATGTGCTCATGACTCCAGAGAACCAGGTCTCTAGAGAATTCTGGAGTCAGGAGCATGTTGGAGGAGATATCTGTGATACCTCCAGTCCTTCTAAAAAAAGAACCTGTAGATCCTTGAGGCTGCACCTCCGGAGGCCAAAGTGTTTGCATATACTCCCTCAGTCGGGTCCTGTTTTGGCTGGTGCTCAGTGACGGCCGGGAGGAGAGGCATTCTCATACTCTGGAATGTTTTTAATTTGCATTTGCTTTTTCTATAAACTATTTGTGATACGTATACGTCATATCCTTTGTACCCCTGGAGAAGAGAAAAAAGAATATCTCGAAATATGTTGGGTTTGTTCAGATTTGCAGACCAGTGTGGACATGCCAAGCACGCTATAGCCATTTCCGGATTAGGGACTTTCTGGGTATTTTATGACCTATTGTAGTGTTTAGTACACCAATCGTTATGTAATTTTATGTCTTTTAACAAATATTGTAAATAAAGATTGTCATACTTTTTAACCTTGATGATTTTGGCTTACATATTATGGCCTTTAATGTCCCATGGGAAATGTATGTTGTATTATGTATTCAATTAGGGATGTTGGCTATTAAAAAATCTAGCTACCAACACGTTTTAAGCAAAAAAAAAAGAGCTGGCCACCCAGTATACTCTTCTGGTAACTTTTTATTGGCTACATAGTATAAATACTAAATAGCATTTTTACACTGTATTTATACTATGTAGCCAATAAAGAGTAACCAGAAGAGTATAGCAGGTGGCTAGCTCTTTTGCTTTGGATTAATCACATGAGGAATTGGACATCCTAGCTTGTGCACCGGTCTTCAGCATGTATACCTAATGTCCAGCGGTTGAGCTTGGGTATGTTTTTTATTTTTGTTACCAACAAATTTTGTTTGCTAGACACTTTTCAGAGCCTGCACAATTGATAAAATGATATGGCAATAGACATAAATGGCTTGGTGGAGCCAATGTTTTCATGTAAGGCATATGGCTAATATGTTTGCATTGTGGCACCACAGCCAAATAGGAGTGACTGAGAATAACCATTTTCTGCAATCTAGACAAGTTGTTAATTATAACACTACCTCTGATCACTTGTACCCAGCAGGGAGAACCCTGTCACTATGGCCTCATAGTACTCGTCTCTTAATGAAGTCTCTGCCACTGACTATAATTACACCTTGCAGGGTTCTGAACCATAATGAGTTTGGATAAAAAGATATATTTTTTAACATTAACAAAGATTTATTGGCACACAATATAATTCATTATCAGCAGCAGTATTCCCTCCAAAAAGTATGTGTTAACATCTACCGCAGCCAACAACTAGAAGGCCTCATTCACATCTGACAGGTTTGCAGCTCTAAGCTCCAAAATGCTCCACATCCAATCCCTAAACCCCATGTATTACAATGGTGGCTCTTCACATATCAGCGCTCAGGTGCCTGGAGCACAGTGCTTGGCACTCCAAAAGCTACATGAGCTGCTTCTGTGGTAGAACTGGCCATTTTATAGACTTGAATGGGACTGCCTAAAAAAGTGCAAATCGAGTGTTTTCACATCTTTTTTTTATTCCCCAAGAACTAGTCTCCTCTACCTAATTCTG
>BLSH010059721.1:75108-87015 GCA_018402905.1 Glandirana rugosa | reverse complement strand
CCCGGTCCTCGACTCAGGATCTCCTTCCTTACAGACGTTCAGAGGCCCCATTCTGAAGACAGACGACCCCTACCTCCCTTGTGAGACAGATGAGTGACGATGTCCCGTCCGCAACAGGTGTCGTTGGTCGGAAGATAGAGTAATGACGATGAGTGGTGTCCGTTGTGGTAGTGAGGAGACGGGGGAAGATGAGAAGAGTGAGAGTGAAATGATCCCCCTACAGTAGAAGGGGGCAGAGGAGTGATGGTGTTGCCTGTGGTGAGTAGCAGTAATGAGATAGAAGGCTGGTTGCTGTGGACAACGCCTGCCCTGTAGCAGTGAGTAGACAGAGTGTTCCCTCCATCCCCAGCAGACAGAAGTCTTACCCCGGAGACTTGCAGACATTCCTTCCTCTAGGACTCAGCTCCTGGCCCCTGGCACAGTCCACACAGCACAGTATTGGCACCAGCAGCACGACGAGGAGCCCAGCCGGTTGCAGTGAAGTCCATGGCCCGTGCCATCTTCCCTCCATCCCAGCAAACTTTCCAGGCGCTCTCCTCATTCCCATCCGACCCAGAGTAGCCGATTGCTCAATCGTCATCCCAGCCCCCGTCGTCACACTGCACTGAGGAGGAAAGTCTCACACTAGTGCCCCCCCTCCCGGCACACATCCCGCCAGGAGGAATCCGGTGCCCCCTTCATCCGATGGACACAGCGTGCTAGGACCCGGCCGGAGCGGAATAACGGAAATGAAGCTGACTTTCCTCTCTCTGCCAGGCAGCTTGAAATGATTTTACAGCAGGAGTGGCAGAAGGAAATTCCAGATTTGCTACCCTGATCCTCTAGGAGGTGGGGCACCGAGGACATCCCCTATAGATTGTCAGCCCACCTTCACCACACACCACTGGAGAACTTTACACTGCTTGGAAGCAAATATTCTTCAGCCATGTGAGGGTTCATGTGAGGGGCTTTTTTCCTTTTTTTGGATGGAGAGGAGAGGGATTAGAGCCCCTGTCAGGTTTTATTGCTGTCTAGCAAGAGTCACCCTCTCAGGGGCTCCATCCATTACTTCTGAGGCACTTTTGGCCCCATAGACTGGAATGGGAACTCCTGAAAATGCACAAGTCAGCTTTGTAAGGGATTTCCATTGGCTAAAACAGAAGTCTGAAGTTTAACCACTTCAATACCAGGCACTTTCACCCACTTCATGCCCAGGGCAATCCTCAGCTGTGGCACTGTGAATGAATTGCGCGGTCATGCTACACTGTACCATATGACATTTTTAGCATTTTTTCACATAAATAGAGCTTTCCTATGGTGGTATTTGATCACCGCTGGCTTTTTTATTTTTTGTCAATAGACAACAAAGTGGAGAACTTGTAGGGTGTTACTGGTCATCTCCGGGTATATAAATTTACAATAAAACAAATAAAAAAAAAAATCTGCAAAATCTATTAGGCATAGCGCCAAAACAAAGTAGACATACAAACATATACAGGACTACAAAAGTGGTCCATAAATAGATAAAAACAATTCATTTAGTGGCTGGTGTCGGAGAATGGATTGCCAACATATTTCGCGATTTCACTTCTTCAGAGCTATAATGCTTCTTAGGCCTCATACACACACGGACGTTTTTTAGCGGCGTGTTTTTTAGCGTTTTTTTTCTTCATGTTATTCAATGGCCCCATACAAACGCTGACGTTTTTGAGCTGTAGCTGGCGTTGGCATTCTTAAGCTGTAAATCGAACGCAGGACCCGCGCGTTCCGAGGCTGTAGCGTTATGGCGTTTTTGACGCTGAGTCAGCAAAACACTCACTAACGCGCATTAACGCCGCAGCGATGTTAACCAGCATTTTTAGAGCCGGCGTTTTCAGGTTAAAAAATAGCAGAGGAATGTTCTTTTTAAACAAAACGCCTATTGAGGCCAACGCTCATTAACGCTTGCGTTTTTGACGCCGATTTTTGCCTGACGTTGGTCCTGACGTTTTACTATTACGCCCCTGTGTATGAGGCCTTACAGCACCCCACGATAGTCAGGAAAGTCCAGACTGAGGAGAGACCAAAAAAAATAAAAATACACTGGCATCTTTATAAGCACCGCTCACCAGGAAAAGATATCTCATCCAATTATATCATCGAATCCAAAGGGGTATCCACTTTAATCCCGTGTGTATATATAACCAGAATAGGCCAAAATATTGGATGCAAAGTGATACGAAAGGCAGGGACCACCTGCGATTCCTAACCCTCCGGTAGATTCAACCATATATGAGTGAGTCTCCTATCATCATAACCCTTGATGTCAGAAACAAATAATGCCAGCAGCAAAAAAGACCCAATCAGAATCAGGACAAAAATATCTAATGAGCACCGTGCTACCGTGTTTCCCCGAAAATAAGCCCGGGTCTTATATTAGTTTTGGTAACCAAAAACACAGTAGGGCTTATTTTCGGGGTAGGGCTTACCATGCAATGTGCTATCTTCTCTCGCCCTCTCCTTCCCTGCCTGCCAGGAATCCCCATTGTGAACAGAGTAAAAGTGCTTTTAAAGTGATTTTAAAAAAATCCATAGGCGACGCTTTAAAATTTTTTAACGGTTACCAGGTTAGAGTTACAGAGGAGGTCTTTTGCTAGAATTATTGCTCACACTCTGGCAATCACGGCGATACCTCACATGTGTGGTTTGAACACCGTTTTCATATGTGGGCGTGACTTACGTATGCGTTTTCTTTGCTGCGCGAGCTCGCGGGGACGGTGGCGATTTAAATCTTTTTTTTTTTTTTTTAAATTTTATTTATTTTTAGCACTGTTCCTTTAAAAAAAAAAAATCTGATCACTTTTATTGCTATCACAAGGAATGTAAAGACCCCCCATCCCTACTTTACACTTCACAGTATTCAGATTGCCAAAAACGGCGATTCTGAATACTGTCATTTTTTAAAATTTGGCGCCGTTAGCCGCCGTGTAAACCGGAAGTGACGTTGTGACGACGCTTCCGGAATTTGCCGAAGGAGACCCGATCGGAGCCGATTACGGCTTTTGTCAGGTCTCCTTCCAGCCGGCGGACGCGCCGGATCGTCGCTCCGGTCTCCCGGTGGGACGGGAGGCTGGAGAAGAGTGGCGGAAGGCAGCGGGAGGGGGGTGTCCCCTCCCGCCCCCTGGGGTAAGGACCGAACAGCTCCCGAGCTGGATCGGTCGTTACCCCTGGATAGCTGACCGCCAGCTCTAAAAAATGATACCGGGACATAGCCTGCAGGTGCAGGCTATGTCCCGGGAGAGCCGCTCAAACCCGGCCGCCGCCTATTTACGGCGCTGGTCAGGAAGTGGTTAAATATCGTGCCTGGGGGTCCCCTTAGTCTGCCTGTAAAGTGGCGCATCTGTGCGATGTGTAGAACAGTGCCACAGCAAAATGACATTTCTAAAAGAAAAAAGTCCTTTAAACTTGCTTGTGGCTGTAGTGTACTGCCGGCTCCTGGCAATATAGATAAAAAATCAAGGAAAAAAACAGCGTAGGGTCTGCCTCCCAGTCCATGCCAGACCTTTCGGCCTGGTATGTATTTTAAGGGGAATTCCACAGCAAAAAAAAAAATTGATGTGGGGGTCCCCCAAAATCCATACCAGACCTTTATCCGAGCATGCAGCCTGGCCGGGCAGGATAGGGGGGAACGAGCAAGTGACCCCCCCTCCTGAACCTTACCAGACCACATGCCCTCAACATAGGGGATAGGTCCTTTGGGGCAAGGGGGCTCAGCGCCCCCCACCCCAAAGCACCTTGTCCCATGTTGATGGGGACAAGGGCCTCTTTCCAACAACCCTGGGCTGTGGTTGTCAGGGTTGGCGGGGGGCTTATCGGAATCTGGAAGCCCCCTTTAACAAGGGGGCCCCCAGATCTCGCTTCCCCATGTGAATGAGTATCGGGTACATTGTACGCCTACCCATTCACCAAAAAAGCTGTGAAATGTAAAGAAAAATGAGCCGTTTTTTGACAAGTTCTTTATTTTAAAAAAAATGGCTCTGTCTTCTCCCCGAGCCGTCTTTTCCTGGTGCCATCTCTCCCGGTGCCATCTCACCCGGTAATGTCTTCTCCTGCGCCGCTGTCTGCTTCCTCGTCGCTGCTGTCTTCTTCCTCACCGCCGGTTACCCGCTGAAAACAAAAAAGACACTCTTCTCCTGATGCTGTGTTCCTCAATTGTGACTTCCCACGCTGTCTGACAGCTCTTATGTAGTCACGGGGTGTGGCCAGCCGATGAGAGCACACCCCCTTGTGACGTCACAAGGCTACATAAGAGATGTCAGACAGCGGGGGGAAGTCACAACGGAGGTAAACAGCATCAGGAGAAGATCGTCTTTTTTGTTTTCAGCGGGTAACTGGCGGTGAGGAAGAAGACAGCGGCGTGGGAGAAGACGCCTTGGGGAGAAGATGGCACAGGGAGAAGACAGAGCTATTTTTCTAAATAAAGGACTTGTTAAAAACCAGCACTTGGTTTTTTATTTACGTTTCACAGCTTTTTTGGAGAATGGGTAGGGGTACGATGTACCCGATACTCATTCACATTGGGGGGGGGGGGTGGGATCTGGAGGTCTCCTTGTTAAAGGGGGATTCCAGATTCCAAAAAGCCCGCAGACCCAGACAACCACAGCCCAGGGTTGTCGGCAAGAAGCCCTTGTCCCCATCAACATGAGGGCATGTGGCCTGGTATGGTTCAGGAGGGGGCGCTTGCTTGTTCCCCCCGCCCTGACCTGCTAGGTTGCATGCTAAGGGCCTGGTATGGATTTTTAGGGAGACGCCAATGCCATTTTTCTTTGGATTGTGGGGGAGACCCCCAAGCCAATTTTTTTAAGTTTTGCTTCGGGGTTCCCCTTAACCACTTTAATACGCTGTGTTATATATCCACTTCAGTACCAGGCACTTACCCCCCTTCTACACGGACTGTACTAAATTTTCTCCACTGTATTATATATACTACAATGACTGCACTATATACTCTGAACTGCATTATATCTACTATACTGACTGCACTATATACTCTGAACTGCATTATATCTACTATACTGACTGCACTATATACTCTGAACTGATATATGTATAATATATGGACTGCACTATATACTCTGAACTGCAGTATACATACTATGTGGACTGCTTTACATACTCTGAACATACTCTGAACTGCAATATATATACTATACAGACTGCACTATATACTCTGAACTGATATACAGTATCTCTCAAAAGTGAGTACATCCCTCACATTTTTGTAAATATTTTATTATATCTTTTCATGTGACAACACTGAAGAAATTACAATGTAAAGCAATGTAAAGCAGTGAGTGTACAGCTTGTATAACGGTTTAAATTACCTCAAAATAACTCAACACACAGCCATTAATGTCCTAACCGCTGCCAACAAAAGTGAGTACACCCCTAAGTGAAAATGTACAAATTGGGCACAAAGTGTCAATATTTTGTGTGACCACCATTATTTTCCAGCACTGCCTTAATTCTCTTGGGAATGGAGTTCACCCGAGCTTCACAGATTGCCACTGGAGTCCTCTTCCACTCCTCCATGACAACATCATGGAGCTGGTGGATGTTAGAGACCTTGCACTCCTCCGCCTTTCATTTGAGGATGCCCTACATATGCTTAATAGGGTTTAGGTCTGGAGACATGCTTGGCCAGTCCATCACCTTTACCCTCAGCTTCTTTGGCAAGGCAGTGGTCGTCTTGGAGGTGTGTTTGGGGTCGTTATGATGTTGGAAAGCTGCCCTCTTGACAAAAAGCCCAGCTGTGGCTGAAATTTTGAGTTGGTCTACTTGACCGCGGTTTGGTTTCAAGAGAACCCCTCATTTTCTACTTCTTGATTAGAGTTTGAACACTGCTGATTGGTATTTTCAATTCCTCTGATATCTTTTTATATCACTTTTTGTCATTTCTTCAGTGTTGTCACATGAAAAGATATAATTCAATATTCACTTTTCACAAAAATGTGAGGAGTGTACTCACTTTTGTGAGATACTGTATATATTCTTACACTGCCTGCACTGACTGTACTCTATCTACACTGTACACTGTATACTACACTGCCTACACGCCACTAACTAAACTACCTAACCTCTCTCTATCTCCCTTACACAGCGGCCTTATATAGTGTGGGGCTTGGACTTAGTCCCCTGAGCTATGATTGGCCAAAAGGCACCCAGCAGACTGCGCTGTGATTGGCCAAAACATGCAGGTCATGTGCATGCTTTGGCCAATCAGCGGACAGCATTTCCCCACGATCGCCCAGTGCACACTCCACGAGCGCCCCATAAAATTTGCTGTTCGGCGAACAGGCCAACACCCGATGTTCGAGACGAACTTATGTTCGACTCGAACATCGGGCCTATACTTAAACTGGATATGTTAAGTTAGTGCCTGGATGGCAAGGATTTGTTTTCTGAAAGAAAACCTGCCTTTTTTTGGACTACCTTTTTCCAGAGAAGGTGATCCCCATCAGACTGTTGTGGTTGAGATTGATATCCCTTGGGGCATGGTGACACATTCAGTGGGGGTGGTACCCTCACTGCAACATGAAGCCCTAGAGGAAGGAATTTTCCACACTTTTGGAGTCTGTGGGAAAACAGAAAGAGTCAGGAGGACAGAGCTCACCCTGCTGAGGAAACACAGGAACTCACTCCGGACCCTCTTGATTGCAAAATTGAAAGGGAAACTGTTGGGGTGTCCAATGGAGGGATAGATCCTTTTCCTCTTTCTGTAATGGCTGGGGGAGCAGGAGGAGCTGTAATCCAGCCCTCAGCTTGAGGATAATGAACAAGGAATTATCTCTGACTCTAAGAGCCCCACATTGGGGCCATCCGAGCGTCAGCGGTAACGCGCCACTAGACTAAGAAGGGGTTAAAAAGGGGTCAAAAGTGCCGGCGTACAGCCGCTTCGGAAGTGCTGTCTATTCATTTCAATGGGCAGGAGCGGTGGAGGAGCGGTGTATACATTACCCCCTCACCACCCCAAAAATGCTGCTTTCCTCTCCTGCAAGCACCGCCCCAGTATGAAAGGACACACTGATTTTAATTAAGAGGCACTTTACAGGCGCTATTTTTACCTTAAAAATGCCTGTAAAGCACCTGCGTGCGAAAGGGGTCTAATAGTGAGAGTGGACAAAATGTGTGTGGTGCCTGACTTAGAAGTCAGGAAAGATGATTTTTGTATTGAACAGTTAAGAGACTCCCCACTCAATAGAGCAAGAGAAAACATTAAAATTATTGATGGCGAACCTGTTGAACCCAATATAGGGGTGTCTTTTCCCTACATGGCTCTTAAAAACAACTTGCTGTGTCAAGTGGTAAAGCAAGGGGAGGAGGAGGTAGAGCAATTAGTGGTTCCCAAACCCTATCGACGGATGGTATTAGATTTGGCCCATGGTCATACAATGGGTGGACAGCTGGGTATAGAGAAAAGTAAGGAGAGAATAACCCAGAGATTATTTTGGCCCGAGTTATATGCAGATGTCAAAGAATATTGTAAGTCATGTACAGAGTGTCAGTAATTTGTGCCATCGCCCCATTTTCGCAGTCCATTGCTACCGTTACCAATAATTGAAGTGCCTTTTGAAAGAATTGGCATGGATCTGGTGGGACCAGTAGTTTTTAAAGTCTGCCTGGGGCCATCAGCACCTACTGGTAATACTGGACTATTCCACACGGTATCCTGAAGCCATTCCCTTGCGTAATACCTCAGCTAAGGCTATTGCCAAAGAGCTTGTCCAGGTATTTAGTCGGGTGGGTATTCCAAAAGAGATATTAACGGATCAAGGCACACCATTTATGTTCAGAGTTACTAAAGAATTGTGTAAGTTGTACAAAATTTCCCATCTCCGTACCTCTGTCTACCACCTCCAAACTGATCTTCTTGTGAAGAGATTTAACAAAGCGCTTAACAGCATGTTAAAAAAGGTGGTGGACAAAGATGGAAGAAATTGTGATATTTTGCTGCCATAACTCATGTTTGCCATATGAGAGGTACCTCAGGCATCTACCGGTTATTCCACTTTTGAACTACTGTATGGTAGACATCCCTGGGGATTGCTAGATGTCGTGGGATTAAGAGTCCATTCCTTACAGAAGTGTCATTGAGCATATCTCACTGATGCAAGATAGAATCAAGGCTGTCATGCCGCTTGTACGGGAACATATGGAGCAAGCCCAAGAGGCCCAGAGAAGGGTTTATAATCTGGGTGCCAAGACCTGAACCTTCAATCCAGGGGATAAAGTGCTGTTACTAGTCCCCATGGTTGAGAGTAAATTCCTACCAAGTGGCAAGGTCCCTTTGAAATTATGGAAAGAGTAGGGGAAGTAAATTACAAAGTTTACCAGCCAGGGAAAGGAAACCCAAGCAAATATATCATGTTAATCTCTTGAAACCTTGGAAGGACAGAGATTCATAACTGGCAGTGCCAACCCCCCAAAAAAACATGGCCTCCGTGAAACCTGAGGTACCCATAACTGAAACCTCGTTAGTGGCCCAAGAAAAGGACATTAAAGAGTTTGTGAGTAAGAATAGAAACTTTTTCTCTCACCTACCCGGACTGACCACAGTTATACAGCATGACACAATTACGGAACCAGGTGTCCGCGTAAATGTAAAGCCCTATAGAATAGGCTAGGCGGGAAGCAGTTGCAAATGAAATAAAGAACATGTTGGGGTTAGAGGTGATAGAGGAGGCCCACAGTGACTGGTCAACTCCAATAGTGTTGGTCCCAAAGCCAGACAGCACTATAAAGTTTTGTAATGATTTCAGGAAGTTGAATAGCGTGTCCAAATGTGATGCGTACCCAATGCCTCGGGTCAACAAGCTCATTGAGAGATTTTGTAAGTGACAGGTACATAACTACGTTAGACCTGACAAAAGGTTATTGGCAGATACCCCTAACAGAATCTGCAAAAGAGAAGACTGCCTTTTCTACTCCTGAGGGGTCACTCCAATATAAGGGATGCTTTTTGGTTTGCATGGTGCTCCTGTCTCATTCCAGAGAATGATGGACAAGACATTGAGACCACATCGCCAATACGCAACCGCCTATTTGGACGATGTAGTGATCCAGATTGGGGATCTCATTTGCCCTGGGTGCAAGCAGTAGTAGATTCCCTTAGGAAAGCAGGACTCACTGCCAACCCAAAAAAATTTGCTGCAGGCTTGGAGGAAGCCAAATACCTTGACTACATATCGGTCAAGGGCTGATTAAACCTCAGATCAATAAGGTTGGTCATGATCAAGTGGAAGCCTGAGGCAGAGAAGGCATTTCAAATGTTGAAGCAAGTCCTTTGTCCCCAACTTATGCTCGTGACCCCAGATTTCACAATGGAGTTTGTGGTACAGACAGACGCCTCTGATGTGGGACTGGGTGCTGTACTGTCCCAAGTCAGAGACAGGAAGGAGCACCCAGTTGTTTACCTTAGCAGAAAGCTCAACAGATATGAGAAAAACCATGCCATTATTGAGAAGGAATGTTTAGCTATAAAATAGGCCTTAGATGCCCTGAAATATTACCTGTTGGGGAGACCATTCAAACTAGTCACTGATCATGCCCCTCTTAAATGGATGTGTGATAACCAGGAGAAAAACAGCCATGTGACAAGGTGGTTCCTTGCTCTTCAAGCATTTAAGTTCACAGTGGAACATAGAGCTGGGAAAATCCAAAATGATGCAGATGCCCTTTCCTGTATCCATTATCTGGTTGGGGCAGTTGCTCAGCCACAGGGGCTTGAGCGCGAGAGGGGGGGTATGTGGCATTATGAAAGGCGAGGTGATCGATGGATGTTATGTTTCACCTTGCATCTGTTCATTTGCAGGAGACTAGGGTGGAGTCCGGTCCAGGTTTTACCAACCACCTTGGCAGGGTTGATTCCACTTCCAAAGCCTGAGAGAGCTGTTGAACTGAACTTTGCTTTATGACTGAAACAAAAGGTTTGCATTATCTTTGTTTTGTGGGTGACTGGCAAAAGAAAAACTGTATATGTTTAGTTAGTGTCTGGGTGGAAGGATTTATTTTCTGTTTTGTTTATTTGATTTTACAGGTAACCTTGTAAATAAACCTGGCTACAAGTCGGATTGTAAGAAAACCTGCCATTTGGACTACGACCGACAGACCGAAGGGTCTGGTATGGTCTTGGGGGGGACCTTACGCAATTTTTTTTTCATTTTGGCATGGAGTTTCCCCTCAAGACTCATACCAGACACAAAGGGACTGGTATTGTCGGGATCAAAGTGAGATCCCGTTCATTAAAGTCGGATGGAAGTCGAAATTCAAGTCGCAGGGCAACGTCGGATCCACAGTCGTACGACTGTCATGTTGTACCAGTGTGAACTCATTATTAAGGGAGTGCTCCTAATCTCAGCTTGTTAACTGTATAAAAGACACATGTCCACAGAAGCTATCAATCAATCCGATTCCAATCTCTCCACCATGACCGAGACCAAGAAACTGTTGAATGATGTCAGGAACAAGATTGTAAACCTACACAATGCTGGAATGGGCTACAAGACCATCGCCAAGCAACACAAAATAACTGTCAATCTCCCTCGGTCAGGGGCTCCATGCATGTTCTCACCTGGTGGAGTTTCAATGATCATGAAAACGGTGAGGAATCAGCCCAGAACTACATGGGAGAATCTTGTCAATGATCTCAAGGCAGCTGGGACCATAGTCACCAAGAAAATAATTGGTAACCTGCTACGCCATGAAGGACTGAAATCCTGCAGTGCCTGCAAGGTCCCCCTGCAGAAGAAAGCAAATGTACAAGCGCATCTGAAGTTTGCTTATGAACATCTCAATGATTCAGAGGAGAACTGGGTGAAAGTGTTGTGGGCAGATGAGACCAAAATCAAGCTCTTTGGCATCAACTCAACTCGCCATGTTTGGAGGAGGAGGAATGCTGCCTATGACCCCAAGAACACCATCCCCATCGTCAAACATGGAGGTGGAAACATTATGCTTTTTGGGGGTGTTTTTCTGCTAAGGGGGCAGGACAACTACACCGCATCAACGGGACGATGGACGGGGCCATGTTCCAACAAATCTTGGGTGAGACCCTCCTTCTGTCAGCCAGGGCATTGAAAATGGGTCATGAATGGGTATTCCAATGACAATGGCCCAAAACTCACAGCCAAGGCAACAAAGTAGTGGCTCAAGAAGAAGCACATTAAGGTCCTGGAGTGGCCTAGCCAGTCTCCAGACCTTAATCCCATAGAAAATATGTGGAAGGAGCTGAAGGTTTGAGTTACCAAACATCAGCCTCAAAACCTTAAAATGTTTGTTAACCTAAAAAAAACAAAAAGATCCTGCTCCCTTAAAGCATGTTATACAGTACAGTGCTTGTGCTATGATATTTGGCCCCCTGTAACACCTAAAAATCCTAACTGATCCCGCCTGGCTATACCCTCCCCCCTGTAAGCTGACCATGGTATATCACGCCTGTTGAATCCGCAGCTCTGCTCTTTTCTTCTCTGTCCTCTTCTCCGTCCTCTCACCCCTCCCTCCCTGCCTGTCTGCTCGTGTCAGCGCCCACCCCCCTCCCCTCCTGCTGCTCTCATAATTACTATGAAATCCTCCCATCCCCTCTGTAATATAATAATATGTGTCCTTGTGCCTGTGTTATATAAAAAATATGCTGATTTGTACCTATATCACAGCGGCTCTGGGCGATCATGTGACTCCTCGGCTCTCTCTCCTTTCTTCCCCTCCTCCCCGGTTGACGTTATCGGGGGTGCTTGGCCCCGGCCGCTGGTGCATTCAGTTGGGCAGAGAAGAGAGCCGAGGAGTCACGTGATTGCCGAGAGCCGCTGTGATATTGGTACAAATCAGCACATTTTTTATATAGCACAAGCACAGGGACACATATTGTTATATTACAGAGGGAATGCTCGTCGT
>BLSH010059721.1:49741-75098 GCA_018402905.1 Glandirana rugosa | reverse complement strand
CACAGCCAAGGCAACAAAGTAGTGGCTCAAGAAGAAGCACATTAAGGTCCTGGAGTGGCCTAGCCAGTCTCCAGACCTTAATCCCATAGAAAATATGTGGAAGGAGCTGAAGGTTTGAGTTACCAAACATCAGCCTCAAAACCTTAAAATGTTTGTTAACCTAAAAATAAAAACTCCTGTTCTTTTAAAGCCTCCTGCTGCTCTCATAATTACTATGAAATCCTCCCATCCCCTCTGTAATATAATAATATGTGTCCTTGTGCCTGTGTTATATAAAAAATATGCTGATTTGTACCTATATCACAGCGGCTCTGGGCGATCATGTGACTCCTCGGCTCTCTCTCCTTTCTTCCCCTCCTCCCCGGTTGACGTTATCGGGGGTGCTTGGCCCCGGCCGCTGGTGCATTCAGTTGGGCAGAGAAGAGAGCCGAGGAGTCACGTGATTGCCGAGAGCCGCTGTGATATTGGTACAAATCAGCACATTTTTTATATAGCACAAGCACAGGGACACATATTGTTATATTACAGAGGGAATGGGAGGGTTTTATAGAAGAGGCTTAGCAACCACTTAAATGACTTAAAAGGAGTGGGACAAAATCTCTCCTGGTGTGTGGAAACCTGGTGGCCAACTACAAGAAATGTCTAATACTTATTTCACTCATTAAAAGGCAAATCAATTTATAACTTTTTTGAAACGTGTTTTTCTAGATATTTTTGTTGTTATTCTGTCTCTCACTGTTAAAATAAACTTACCATTAAAATGATAGACCGATCATTTGTCAGTGGGCAAACATACAAAATCAGCAGTGGATCAAATACTTTTTCTAGGGTTGCACTGATACCACTTTTTTGCCACCGAGTTCAAGTATCAACACTTTACCTTTGGTAGTCGCCGATACCAATTACCGATACCTATCGCCTGGGAAGAGTAGGTAGAGGGGAGGTTTTTGAGGTGCTCCTCAACATCCTCTTTACATTACACAACCCTCTGGACCCCTTTACATTAAACAGCCCCCTGCTTCTCTGCATCACCTTTACATTACACAGCCCCCTGCTTCTCTGCATCCCCTTTACATTACACAGCCCCCTGCTCCTCTGCACCCCCTTTACATTACACAGCCCCCTGCTTCTCTGCATACCCTTTACATTACACAGCCCCCTGCTCCTTTGCATCCCCTTTACATTACACAACCCCCTGAACCTCTGAGCCCCTTTATATTACACAGCCCCCTGCACCTCTGCATCCCCTTTACATTACACAGCCCCCTGCTTCTCTGCATCCCCTTTACATTACACAACCCCCTACACCTATATGTCCCTTTACATTACACAGCCCCCTGCTCCTCTGCATCCCCTTTACATTACAAAATCTCTCCTGGTGTGTGGAAACCTGGTGGCCAACTACAAGAAATGTCTAATACTTATTTCACTCATTAAAATGCAAATCAATTTATAACTTTTTTGAAACGTGTTTTTCTGGATATTTTTGTTGTTATTCTGTCTCTCACTGTTAAAATAAACCTACCATTAAAATGATAGACCGATCATTTGTCAGTGGGCAAACATACAAAATCAGCAGGGGATCAAATACTTTTTTCTAGGGTTGCACTGATACCACTTTTTTGCCACCGAGTACAAGTATCAACACTTTACCTTTGGTAGTCTCCGATACCAATTACTGATACCTATCGCCTAGGAAGAGTAGGTAGAGAGGTGGTTTTTGAGGTGCTCCTCAACATCCTCTTTACATTACACAACCCCCTGGACCTCTGAACCCCTTTACATTACACAGCCCCCTGCTTCTCTGCATCCCCTTTACATTACACAGCCCCTTGCTTCTCTGCATCCCCTTTACATTACATGCCCCCCTGCTTCTCTGCATCCCCTTTACATTACACAGCCCCCTGCTTCTCTGCATCCCCTTTACATTACACAACCCCCTGCACCTCCGGGCCCCTTTACATTACACAAACCCTGCACCTCTGCATCCCCTTTACATTACACAGCCCCCTGCTCCTCTGCATCCCCATTACATTACACAACCCCCTGCACCTCTGGGCCTCGTTACATTACACAGCCCCCTGCTCCTCTGCACCCGCTTTACATTACACAACCCCCTGCACCTCTGGGCCCCTTTAACACAAAATCCGGTTTTATTCAATAAAATGTTATAGAGGTGTTACATGGTAATATTATTCCACAGTATAGTTACATATACCTTGAGCGTACATATTGAAGGTAAGTCTACATGGAGTGATGTTAACATTCTCACCCATCAAAGTCCATTGTATAAGTTCCTACATATTCAGGTTAACCAAGAGGCTATACATTCCCAGTGTTGCTGAGGGGAGTGATTACCTGTGAACCTTTTCCCATTGGGGGCACCTGAGGTGCATATCCACATCGCTTAACCGGTACACGTGTCTGGATTGGACAGCCACTTATCCCATACTTTGGTATACTTGGTGGGGCAGCCTCTATGAACATAGATTAGTTTCTTATACGGTAGGACTAAATTAACCTCTCTTATTCAGTCTTGGATACTAGGGGGGAGAGACTGCATCCACACACTGGCAATAGTTTTTCTGGCGACATACAACGTTTCCCTTAAGAATACAGCAGTGTATTTATCTATGTCCACTTCGGGCAATAAGCCTAGAAGACATAGTTTTGGGTCTAGGGTCGCTGGGGATCCCATATCGTCATGAAGAAACCTGATTATCTGGAGCCAGAATGTTTGTATCTTAGGACAAGTCCATATTAAATGAAAAAAGGTTCCAGGGGAGGAGTTGCATAGCAAACAGAGTGGGTTCCTAGAGGGCTGAAATCTGGATATCCTCTGAGGTGTGAGGTACGTGCGGTGTAAGATATACATTTGTGTAAGTCGGTCCGATACTCTAGGGGAGACAAGTCTCACTCCTTCCATAATTTCATCCCAGTCTTCATCATTGATGTCGCCCACATCTGTCGTCCATTTCACTTTTACATTATATGCTAGGGAGGTAGTGGCAGGAAGACGTATTGCCCCGTAAAGATTAGATATTAAGCGAGAGGGGTCGTCACCTATTAGGAAATTTAAAGGTGAAGGTGTGGACAACATGGGACAGTCTGAGGGGAATTGAGTTTGTAGGGCATGTCTGAGCTGGAGATATCTAAACAGTAGATTATTGGGGAGTCCGAATTCGTCTTTTAGGATTTGGAAGGTCTTTGGGCCAGCAGGGGACATGACTTGATATAGGTATATTATGCCGCGATTTGCCCAAACCTTAGGATCTGGGACTGTCATTAATTCTGGAAGGTCTTGGTTATACCATAGGGGGGTATGTGTGTGAAATGATGTCACCTTTAATTTCTTGAGAGTGGCCTTCCAGACTTTTTGGTGGTAGTATATCATGCCCCGTTGACTTTGAGAAGAAATGGGGATTTGGGTGATGCACAACACCTTTTGTATTGGCGTGTAAATTGACCTGGTGGGATTTTGGTTGATTACGGAGTTGTACCGGGCACGGTCCATATTCAAATAGCGGTAAAAATGGGATAATTGGGCTGCTAGATAGTAATCATAGAAATCTGGCATCGCCGCACCTCCGAGATCCACTGGGTTCTTAAGGATAGGCCAGGAGAGTTTGTGTCGGTTGTGCCCCCAAACAAAGGAGTTTAGGATAGAGTCTATAGTTTTAAAGAATTTTAGTGGAATCGGAAGCGGGGCATGCCACAGGTAGTACAACAGTTTTGGCAGTAAGATCATTTTAATGACATTTATACGACCCATTACGCCCAGCGGTAGCTTCGCCCAGACCTGGGTCCTGGCTTTGACCAAAGCGCATAGGGGTGTTATATTAAGCGGAACATAATCCGATAGGGAGTTGGTAACCTCTACGCCTAGGTATTGAACTAAGGAGATCCATTGTAGGGGTAGCTGGGGGTCCATACGGGGAGGGGGAAAGGGATCAATAGGTAATATCTGCGATTTGGACCAGTTAATTTGCAATCCCGAGTGTTGTCCCTTTTGCTGTATAGTTATCAAGGCCTCCCGTAGGGAATTGTCAGTATCTGCCAGGTACAATATCATATCATCAGCATAGAGGCCTATTTTCTTAATAAAGTCTCCTACCTGTAGGCCTCTAATACCTGCGTTGGCCCTGATAGAGATAGCCAGTGGTTCCACTGCCAAAGCATAAAGGAGCGGGGACAGAGGGCATCCCTGTCGTGTGCCCCTTCCCAGCAAAAATGGATCCGACTGATACCCATTGACCAAAACCTTGGCCCTAGGTGCCTGATATAAAAGCTGTGCCCACGTGATAAAATGTGGACCAACACCATATCGTCGGAGGCACTCCCACAAGAACCCCCACTCACAGAGTCAAAGGCCTTGGCGGCATCCAAAGCGACCAATATCCTCGTGCCCACATTATCATGGCAGGCTTGAATGTTCATGAATAGCCTCCTAATATTTATTACCGTATTCTTTCCAGGCATGAAACCAGTCTGATCTGGGTGGATCAGGGAAAGAATTACCCGGTTAAGACGAGAGGCTAGAATTTTTGCCAGTATTTTAATGTTGACCTGCACTAGCGATATCGGTGTAAAGGAGTCTGGAGTGTGGGAGTCCTTACCAGGCTTAGGGAGAACTATAATTTTAGCCTCAGCCATTGAGGCTGGGAGCTGTTCCGTGTCAAAAATGGATTGATATAGGTCCTGTAATTTTGGTGTTAGGACTTCTGCATACGTGACGTAGAACTCCAATGGAATCTCATCCGAGCTAGGGGCCTTGGAGGCCGCTAATTGTGAGATTGCAGTGGTAATATCCTTTGTGGTGATGAGAGCCTCCAATAGGGCCCTGTCTTCCCGCCCCAACTGGGGGAGTCGTATATCTCGAAGTAAGATTTCTGTCTGCTGCGTGGATTGTGTGGATTGGGAGGTGTATAATGTGGCATAGTATTTGCGAAATTCCTCAGCAACTAGATTGGGGATGGTAATGAGCTCCCCCCCTCCCCATATAGGGACACCACCACCGGAGGGGTGTTGTCTAGATGGGCCAAGTATGCCAACAGTTTTCCGGCCTTTTCCCCATGTTCAAACACTCGTTGTTTCATGAAAAAAAAGTGTTGTTTAGCTTTGTCCTGGTGTAATTGTGTCACTAATTGGGTGTGGAGCTTAAGGTCCTGACAGTTTTGTGTAGAGGGATCCTCAACAACTCGGAGTTGAAGCATTTGCAGGTGTTCAGGCGCCTGCTGTAGTGCTCTGTTTATGTTAGACTTATGTCTAATGATACGGGTAGAAAGAAGGGCACGCACGTAAAGTTTAAACGCATCCCACATGGTTCCCACTGTGGACGTACCCTGGTGCACCGCAAAAAAATGCTGTAGCTCCATGGGTATGTCCATTTGATCAGCCAACGCCGTCAGCCAATATGGGTTCAGCCACCAGTGATATCCAGGGGCATCATCATATAGGGCCAGTGCTACCCAATACGGGGAGTGGTCTGACAGGACCCTAGTGGCAAACCCCACATCCAATAATTTAGGAAGTAGATTGTTTGACATGAAAATTAAATCAATTCTGGACATGGTATTGTGTGTGGCCGAAAAGCAGGAATAGATCTTGGATTTTGGGCATTTATATCTCCATGTGTCAGTTAGGGCAAAGTCATTCATCAGTCTACCAAATCTGGTCAGGGAGGAGGGCAGGGTAGGGGCTCCCGAAGAGGCCAGTCTATCCAGTGCTGGGTTTAGAACCGCATTAAAGCCCCCCATCCACACCACAGGGGTTGCTGGGTACTGTGAAATAAAGGCTAGACCTTCCTTCACTATCTCCGTATTGTATGGTGGTGGGATATAGCAGGCAAGGATCAGGATGTGAATACCTCTGATAGTTGCATGTATAAAAACATATCTGCCCTGCCGATCCGTCTGTAGGGAAACAAGCTCAAATGGTACACCCTTTCTAATGAGGACCGAGACGTCCCTGGAGTATGGTGTGTGGGTAGAATGATACCCCCAACCAACCCATGGGCGGTTCAGTGCCATCTGTAATTGCGCTGTTACATGGGTTTCGACTAGGGTCACAATGTCAACTTTTTGGGCCTTGAGAAACGCAAGAATAGCGGACCGCTTAATCTTGTCCCTCATGCCTCGGACGTTCCACGTCAGAAATTTAATGGGTGACATATAGAGGGAGAGACATTCTGGACTCACATTGGAGTAGACGGAGCAGCAGGGCAGCATCAACATAATACAATTGTAACCTACTCAAGTTTATACTGTCCATACCCCACACATAATATATAGGCACTTCCCATAGTGCCCATATTAAAGCAGTATACCTTGGATTGAAGTTCACCGGAAAACAAAAAACAAACCCAACCAAACAGCCCCCACCCAGCTCTACCCCTGGATAACTGGATAAGAGCATATATGCCCAAACAAAACCCCATGGATCTGGCTTCCGGACCACTAGGGGAACCGGAGGTACAATGCTTGCTTGCGATGTGTTCCAAAGAAGTTTAACTGTGATCCACGTAAACAAAAACATTGCTAAGGGGGCAACATCCCCTTTGGAGAGCACTCGATGCATGTCAACCGCCAAATGTGTTCGAACCATTAAGAGCCCTTGTGTTCATCATGGCGGATTTGTGGTAATACATTCAGTCCTTAATCGTGCGGCGATGGAAACAGTTAGGAATAGTGCCCAGAATCACATATCGGCATGGAAAAGCACCCCACAGTATATACAGGATAGTTTCCAAAGAGGAAGGAAGGCATGTAGTACCAGTCTACCGTGGAAAGATTTATGCCGGCAACATGGCGCTGGACATAGAAAGTAGGTATTCAGAGTACCTGAAATCCGTGGTTTCCGTGATGGCACCATCCGTGCGTCCGAGGTGTTCAGGCCGTACCTGCTCGTCTATCCAGCCAGTCTGTTGCCTCGGTAGGATTGTCAAAAAAGTGTGCTCGTCCGTCTTCCTCAACATGCAGGAGAGCAGGATACAGCATGGCATACTTTAGGTGTAGGGACCAAAGGCGTTGTTTAATCTCCTGGAATTTGGCCCGCTGATTTTGGACTTCATTGGAAAAGTCTGGAAACACCGCTAGATGTTTATTAGCGTATGGGATGTTGCCCTTCTCCCTTATGAGCCGGAGAATTTTGTCACGGTCCTTGTAATTGAGAAACTTGGCAATGAACGTGCGGGAGGGGGCCCCATCCGGAGGAGGGCGAGATGGTATGCGGTGGGCCCTCTCTACCGCGAACATCACCGAGAACTTCTCCCTGCCATAGGTGGATATCAAAAGTTGTTCCAGAAACCAGCTGGTCATTGCCCTCAGCTCTTTCAGGCAGGCCTATAAAGCGTAGGTTACACCTTCGCAGCCGGTTCTCCATGTCATCCTGTTTGGCACTGAGCTGCTGCAGCTGTATCTGGAGTCGTTCAGTAGTGTGCTGTAACGGATGCAAGATATCCTCCGCACTACTGATCCGTGTTTCTGCTTCTGTCACCCGATCCCGGACCACAGATATGTCTTGGCGGATCAAGGAAATGTCGATCTTGACCTCCTCTATTTTAGTAGTAAGCGTGCTCTGGCATAACGCGATGGCTTCCAGCACTCTGGCCTCAGAGGCCGCCATTTCCGGTTCGGAAGGGGCGCCGACGCCATCTTCAGCCTGAGAGTCTTTATCTTGCAGACGATATTTAGCAAGTTTGGCAGCCGCTTTGGCGCCATTTTTTGGTGGCGACATGGCCTCTGAGGGTCTAAGGGGTTCTCGGTCCCGATTTGCAGTCAATCCGGATAAATGGAACCGCAGGATAACTGTAGCAGGATAGTGAGTACACGGAGCTCTCACAACTCGCGTCTCTCTACATCGCGCTCCAGGCCACACCCCCATCTCTGGGCCCCTTTACATTACACAACCCCTGCACCTCTGCAACCCCTTTACATTACACAGCCCCCTGCTCCTCTGCATCCCCTTTACATTGCACAGCCCCCTGCTTCTCTGCATCCCCTTTACATTACACAGCCCCCTGCTTCTCTGCATCCCACATATCCCAGGAGGTGGCAGGAGTCCAATTACAGAGGGTGTGGGATGTACAGTATCTCACAAAAGTGAGTATATCCCCTACATTGTTGTGAAAAAATGATTATATCTTTTCATGTGACAACACAACAACAAGAAATGACACTTTGCTACAATGTAGTGATTGTACAGCTTGTCTAAACCGCTGGCAACAAAAGTGAGTACACCCCTAAGTGAAAATGTCCAAATTGGGCCCAAAGTGTCAATATTTTGTGTGGCCACTATTATTTTCCGCATGGAGTTCACCAGAGCTTCACGGGTTGCAACTGAAGTCCTCTTCCACTCCTCCATAACAACATCAAGGAGCTGGTGAATGTTAGAGACCTTGCGCTCCTCCACCTTCCATTTGAGGATGCCCCAAGGATGCTCAATAGGATTTAGGTCAGGAGACATGCTTGGCCTGTCCATCAGCTTTACCCTCAGCTTCTTTAGCAAGGCAGTGGATGTCTTGGGGGTGTGTTTGGAGTCGTTATCATGTTGGAATACTGCCCTGCAGCCCAGTCTCCGAAGGGAGGGGATCATGCTCTGCTTCAGTATGTCACAGTACATGGTGGCATTCATTGTTCCCTCAATGAACTGTGGCTCCCCAGTGCCGGCAGCACTCATGCAGCCCCAGACCATGACACTCCCACCACCATGCATGACTGTAGGCAAGACACACTTGTCTTTGTACTCCTTAACTGGTTGCCGCCACACACGCTTGACACCATCTAAACTAAACAAGTTTATCTTGGTCTCATTAGACCACAGGGCATGGTTCCAGTAATCCATGTCCTTAGTCTGCTTGTCTTCAGAAAATTGTGGGCTTTCTTGTGTAGCATCTTTAGAAGAGGCTTCCCTTTGGGACGACAAGCATGCAGACCAATTTGATGCAGTGTGCGGTGTATGGTCTGAGCACTGACAGGCTGACCCCCCACCCCTTAAACCTCTGCAGCAATGCTGGCAGCACTCATACGTCTATTTCCCAAAGACAACCTCTGGATATGACGCTGAGCATGTGCACTCAACTTCTTTGGTCGACCTTGGCGAGGCCTGTTCTGAGTGGAACCTGTCCTGTTAAACCGCTGTATGGTCTTGGCCACCATGCTGCAGCTCACTTTCAGGGTCTCGGCAATCTTCTTATAGCCTGGGCCATCTTTATGTAGAGCAACAATTCTTTTTTTCAGATCCTCAAAGAGTTCTTTGCCATGAGGTGCCATGTTGAACTTCCAGTGATCAGTATGAGAGAGTGAGAGCAATAACACCAAATTTAACACACCTGTTCCCCATTCACACCTTAGACCTTGTAACACTAACGAGTCACATGACACCGGGGAGTGAAAATGGCTAATTTGGCCCAATGGGGACATTTTCACTTAGGGGTGTACCCACTTTCGTTGCCAGCAGTTTAGATATTAATGGCTGAGTGTTGAGTTATTTTGAAGGGACAGAACATTTAAACTGTTATACAAGCTGTACACTCACTACTTTACATTGTAGTAAAGTGTAATTTCTTCAGTGTTATCACATGAAAAGATATTATAAAATATTTACCGAAATGTGAGGGGTGTACTCACTTTTGTGAGATACTGTATTTGTATCATCAGGGACCGGGATGCAGGGCAGGCGGCTGAGGAGGACTATGCCTGTGACACCTGAACAATGGATCCCTGCAGGACAACGCTGGATCCAGGCTTGGCAGGTGATGATGTTTTTTCAAGAGAGCCCTGATTAAAATCGATCAATTTGGATACAACCACCCTGCCGGATTTGCTGTTGAATATCGCAAGCGGCTGCTATAGCCGCTAGCAGTAATCAGTGTCTGCTGCCGGTGGGGGTGGCTTCCCCCACCGGGAGAAGACAATGGTCCAGCAGGAAGGATTCACCTGTCAACACTGTCTGTGTTGATGGGGGAATCGTGCAAATTATGGGTTGCAGGAAAGAAATTCCTTACACTAGCCGATCAACCGCTATCCAAGCAGACAGGCCCGTCAACTACATAGCTATCAGTAGATCTAAAGGAGATGTATTGACAGATTGTAACATGTGTGGTGAGCTTAAAATTATCCTTATCAGAAGAAGAAGCATTTTCTGAATGCAGTGGACCTGTATGGAAGATCATAAGCTTGGCGCCCTGTAAGCCCCCAACAAGGGAGGGCCATGACAAACTCCAATCACCTACACCCCCCCCCCCTCCAATACAACATATACTCTGTAGCAGTGAAGTGACTAAGTGGTGTTTGTGGCCAGATCATGCTAAAAGTGGTGGTGGTGGAGGGTGGGAGGAAGTCTTAAGGGAGAATATTTAAATAAAATCTAACAGCCATGTAGAACATTTAGCACAATTACATATGTATAAAAACTCTTCCCATTATTACATATGCTTTTTAGCCTTCCTACAGAATAATCAGTGACTACTTAGCAACCTTCACACCAGAGCCCCCCCTTCACATCAATACTCCCCTTTACATAAGAAGTGCCCCTTCTTACCTTACACATCAGAGCTGTAGGGTCAGGGTGGGATCTGGGAGGCTAGGAAGGGGAAGTTCTCTCCTCCTAGAAAGCTGGGGGGTGGACCAAGCACCTGGTGTTATTGGTTGTTAGGACACAGGCTGTCCTAGCTACCAGTGACAGCTGGGGGAGGAGTTTCAGAGCACTCCCCTGTGCTCTGTGATTTGGTTGGAATAAAAACAGGGAATGTATACCGGGGCAGCAGTGTACAGACAGGACAGGAGGACAACATTACCCCTATGTGTGCCATGTGTGAGAGTGCAGGGGTCCCAATCCCCCTTACAGCCCCTGTACCCACTACACACAGCGCACGCATGGAGGATACCCCGCTGATCAGACATTAGACTTACTTGCTCGAATTGGATTTCCATCTTCATCAAAGTGCATGTGACGGTTCGGACACATCCATCAGCGGACATCCTTATGGTATTGGTAGGGTTGCCACATCATCCCTTTAATCCAGGACACATACTAATTACATAGGTTCTGTGGCTGATTAAGGTGGTAATTAAACTCAATTGGTGCCTCATCTGCATTAAATCAGCCTCAGAACCTGTGTAATTCATATGTGTCCTGGATTAAAGGGATGATGTGGCAACCCTAGGTATTGGGTGTCTATAGAAATGAATTAACCAGTTGCCGACCGCCCGCTGTGGATTGACGGCGGCAACATGGCTCGATATTGCATATCACCGTCACCTGACGGCGGCTGCGAGATCGCAGATCGTGTGCCCGGCCGGAGGCATGCTTGCAAGCTCAGTGTGTAGCGGGGGAGCCAGGGAGCGGGTAGGGTGGACTTGATGTCCGCCGGCTACCCACGATCGCTCCCCCACAGTTACAGAATGGGGATTCGTGTATGTAAACACACGGATCTCCGTTCTGACAGGGGAGAAGGAGTGTGATCATATGCTTCCTGTATATGGGAGCAGCGATCACTCTCCTCCCCCACTGAGCCCAGCCCCAACACAGTTAGTAACACAAAGCAGGGAACACAGTTAACACTTTGATCGCCCCCTAGTGTTAACCCCTTCCCTGTCAGTGACATTTACACAGTAATCAGTGCATTTTCATAGCACTGATTGCTGTATAAATGCCAATGGTCCCAAAAAAGAGTTTTTTGGATATGTATTTTAGCAAAAAGCAAGAAATATTGGTTTTTTTTTTTTAATTTTCGCTATTTATTTGTTTATAGTGGTGATCAGAAATGATGCAGAAATGATCAAATACCACCAAAAGAAAGCTCTATTTGTGGGAAAAAAAGGACGTCAATTTTGAGTACAACATCGCACGACCACGCAATTGTCAGTTAAAGCGACGCAGTGCCAAATTGCAAAAAGTGCTCTGGTCATAGAGGGGGAAATCCATCTGGGGCTTAAGTGGTTAATAAATAATAATATTAATAACAGCAATAATATGAACAATAATTGTAATAATTTTAATAATAAAAGTAAAAAAGTAGTGTTTTTTGGTAGTGAACTGTAGAAATCTGGAGAAATCTGCAGATCACAGGGAGAGAAGCGTTGCAGCTGCTGCACACTGTGAGAACTGCTCAGCCAGTGACAGTTTCATACAGGCAGCCAGGGCATCTAAAAGTCCAACTGTCACTTTTGATTGACAGCTCAGTAAGCCAGTTGATTGGTTTTGCCCATATTTCCCATATTTTCCCAGAAAGTTTCCTATTTTTTCTGCTATGTGACTTAAGTTTAATAAAGATACACTCTATACTACACAATAAGATTAATTCACATAGCAGTCACACCAGTATAAGTGGAATGCAAGTTTGTACATAATTAAGTAGAGCATTTATCCTTCAGTTATGGGTGGAGTTGAAAACATTATCACTATAGAAATGCCAGAATCCCGGTTCTAATTAGTAAAAACTTTGAAAATCACATTTGTGGTTGAATTTCAGTTAATTTATGATTACAAAGCTGTACCTATTCAAGTTAATTGTATGCTTTTTAGCGATCTGCTGATTGCTGGTGCAATGCTTTACAGGCTCAAAAAAATGCACATATTTTACCTGCAAAAATATGTGCATTTATTTATTTTAAGTGAACTTATCCTTTAAGTGGAGCACCTATGGATCAGTTATGGATGGAGTTGAAAAATGATCTCCATCGAAACACCAAAATCACTGTTCTAATTAGCAACCACTTTGAAAATCCCATTTGTATTTAAATTCAAATTATTCTATGACTACAAATTTGCAAACAGTCAATTTTTAATATTGTTTCAATGTATGTAGATTAATATTGTTTCGATGTATGTACATATTTAAGTGGATCATTTGTTCTTCAGTTATGGATGGAGTTTAAACGTTATCTCCATAGAAACAGCAGAATCCCCATCCTAATTAGTAATCACTTCGAAAATGACATTTGTGTTTGAAATCTAATTAATCTATGATTACAAAGCTGCACCTATTCAAGGTAAACATAAGCTTTTCAGTTATGGGTGGAACCGGGAGCTTTAACCTCTTGGCGCCAACAGTATGCAAATATGTGGCCTCTCTCTGACACAGAGCGGCCGAATATTTACGTTCCAAAATGTAAATACAGCTGTGCCGAGAATGCGTGCCCTGCGTGCTCCTGGCACAATAACCGGTGGCTAACGGAAAGTTCCCCCTGTGACCCATCCCACTGTCATTACCATTGCTTGGCCGATGGAAGGGAAGCCATCCAGACCATTGTCATAGACAACTGTTGTATGCTCATGGTCATTTGGTCATTCTACAGTACCAGATGTCTGTATTTGAATCTCCCATCCCTGGTAATATCTGGAGCTACAACTATGGAAGTTGAGGCCCTTTTGTGCATTATAAACTCCACTTCTATGGTAACTGCTCATATGACAAGGCAGAGCAATGATGAGTAACCAATTGGATTTCAGTTGACTGAAGTCCATGAAACCTTCCTAATTGGTTGCTTTTGGATATTTTGTACCTCCAAGGATTGGACCTTTTACTTGGTTGCTATGGTTACTACACTCTGCACCTCATTATTATTATTATACAGGATTTATATAGCGTCGACAGTTTGCGCAGCGCTTTACAATATTAGGGCAGACAGTACAATTACAATACAATTCAATACAGGAGGAATCAGAGGGCCCTGCTCGTTAGAGCTTACAATTGGGAGGGAGGGTTAAATGATATAAAAAGGGCAATAACTGTGGGGGATGAGCTGATTGAGAAGATAAGAAGTGTGTTTGTTAGGAGGAGAAAAGTTTTCAGGGATCGCCTGAAGGTAGATAGATTTGGGGACAGTCTGACAGATTGGGGTATGGAGTTCCAGAGGGTGGGAGAGGCTTGGGAGAAGTCTTGGAGGCGAGTATGAGAGGTGGCGATGAGGGAGCTGGAGAGCAGGAGGTCTTGGGAGGAATGAAGAGGACGATTAGGTTGGTATTTTGAGACTAGGCTGGTGATGTAGCTGGGAGCACAATTGTGGATGGCTTAATATTCATGAGTTCAACCTTTACCATTCCACATCATTTATTAGGTTCACCCTTTAGAGGACTGTTCCATGTTTGGGTCTCCTATCTCTTCTCTACTAAATGTATGAATCAGTTATACACTGAGAATGGGTACACTACAATGGGAAGCATTATCTGCATTTTATTCCATGTATGATACTGCTACTGAGAGCAGAGTGAGAGATCAGGAGGAGAGCGCTTACCCTATGTACCCCGGTGTGGCGGAGCATGTTGCTTGATACAAAAGCTGTTAGTGACTTCTCATGTGGAGGTGTCTCATGCTCTGGTAAGCCTCAGAGAGTTTTGGGTTTGTGGAGAATACACGTTGAGAGTGGAATTATCAAGATTTCCTGCTTATACAGTTTAGAACTCACCCTTCAGAGGACTATTGTTTTGCATGAGGTTCACTTTTCAGAGGACCTTTTGTGTTATTGAAGACTGATCTTATATTTATAGTGGTCTCTGAGCTGGCTCTATCAGAGTGTTGGTTTCATCTTTCAGAGTGATATTAGTTATTTATTCACTATTGAGCTCGCTTTTCAATTCACTTTTCCGAGTTTTCTTTGGTTATTTAGCTAATTCTGTGTGTTGGTTCACCCTTCTGAGGAATAGTCATACTATTTACTATTGAGCTTGGTCTTCAGAGTGTCATATCACTTTTTAGAGGGGTTTTTTTCACTTTAGTTTTGGTACTTAGCACTGCACTTAATCACATATTGGTGAACTGAATTGTATAGTGTATCCTATACCTTGGTGCTGGCTGCTTTAATTGATTTGTTTTATTTTTTGCACAGCAGATTACATTTTCTTTTCATTCCTTCATTATCTTTCCATGACTACTTTTTCAGTTATGTTAACTATCACAGTTTAAACACTTCCGAACTGCCCTCTGTATATATACAGTGGAACCTCGGATTGCGAGTAACGGGGTTAACAAGCGTTTCACAATATGAGCAGTTATTTTAAAAAATCCTGACTCGGTTTGCGAGCGCTGTCTCGTAAAATGAGCAGGATTAGGCCTCTGGGCATGCAATACCATATGTGGCCAGGGGTGTGGGGGTGCTGGGGAGGCTCGGAGACGCTTGGAAGCACTCAGAAATACCGAAAGTGTCAACAGTTTCCGACCATTTCCAAATGTTTCCGAGTATCTCTGCAACTCACCAGCGCCCCCGCACCTCTGGCCAGATATGGTATTGCATACACTAGCGCCCCTGGGACCTCTGGCCACATACAGTACTGCATAGACAAGCAGTCACTGTGGAACAAATGATCTGAGCTTCCATTGTTTCCTATGGGGAAACTCGCTTTGATATACGAGTGCTTTGGATTAGAAGCATTCTCCTGGAACGGATTATGCTCGTGGAGGTTCCACTGTATGTCATTACTTTGACATTATATACGGTGATAGAAGTGTGAGTGACCCCTCGCTCCACTAAACAAAGTGGTAAGTGAAAATAATAAATAAATGAATAGTAAGTCAGCTGCTGCAATATCTAGTATTAAACACAGTAATACTGATAAAGTGAGGAGTGGATGAAGATACTGCGCACTCTGACACCCAAATATAGAAATGCAAATATATAGCAACTCCTTAATGTACAATGCAAACTCCTAATAATATAAAGCAAGTGTAGTAAAAATAGACATAAACACTTAAATAGTAAAATAGCAATAGTAAAAGTTCATTCATAGGGATAAAAGATATCTGCTAAATCAAGTTTATAACCAAAATGTAAACAGATGACGATATAGTCTATAGCTTGAAAAATATGTAAGTGCTCCAAAGTGAGTTTGTGCAGAAACCAATGTGCCAGTATGCATAAATTTGTGCTTCAAACGTGCAGATGGAGCCAGTTTTGGGGGAGTCTTCACACAATCCGGCCACGTCCTACGCGTTACGTCACGTCACATGACTTCATCAGGGTAACCGGATTGGATATTGGTCTTGTCAATTTATGTAATGAACCCGGAAATGACTCGGCGGCCATTTTATTCGGCGTGACGTAATGCGTAGGATGTGGCCGGATTGTTACTGAAACTGGAAACAGAGTGAGGAGCGGTCTTGTACCGTTTTCAACCATTTTGATTATACTGCACGTTTTTACTGTTCATTATGTAAGCAGCCACTTGTCTGTGCAATAAATGTTATGGTTTTAAGTACATACTACACTATGTGGGCAGATTTCTTTTTATTCTTACATTTGTGAGAGGCTCAGCCCTGATCACCAGTGGAGGGCACTGAAGGGACGGGATGCCCAGGTTTATCTAAGAGGAAGCCTATCCCTAGGAGTTATCAAAGAGTGATCCTCCATTCGGTCCTTACCAGATCTGGATTGGCTGGGAAAGTTGAGCAACAGTGGTGACAGCTAGAGAGGCGAGGAGGAATATCTACATTTAATAGTGGAGGAGTATCCTATTGCGTGTTTGAGATTCTTTTGAGGTGAGAGTTCTGAGAGCATGGGAGGTCCAACACTCACAACCACCAGCTTGGGGGTGTAGTGTGAAGACTCCCCCAATCTGGCTCCATCTGCACGTTTGAAGCACAAATTTATGCATACTAGAACATTGGTTTCTGCACAAAGTCACTTTGGAGCACTTACATATTTTTCAAGCTATAGACTATATCGTCATCTGTTTACATTTTGGTTATGAACTTGATTTAGCAGATATCTTTTATCCCTATGAATGAACTTTTACTATTGCTATTCACTATTTAAGTGTTTATGTCTATTTTTACTACACTTTTTTTATATTTTTAGGAGTTTGCATTGTACATCAAGGAGTTTCTATATATTTGCATTTCTATATTTGGGTGTCAGAGTGCGCAGTATCTTCATCCACTCTTCACTATATACGGTGATAGCTACCATAACCTCAGTATATTTTATTACAACAGGCTATCCTTTTTCAGATAAAAATGTTCCCGGAGGAGGGTTCGCCACAGGATCACTTTTATGGGCAGTGGGAGAGGCCCCCTTCCTGGGCGTTTTCCCCACTTACCAGAGATGTCGGTGTTGGCGAAAATGATCCAATGTGCTTAAGGGTTGGGCAGGAAGTCGAGTAAGGGCAAGATAACCTCCACTCGACTCTATGACCTTGGAGGACTGGAGCAGCGTCAAGCGCTACTTCCGCCCTCCGGCCATAAAGGGCCCATTTTTTTGTGTATAAGTAAAATGACAATTTTTTTTTTTTGCTTTTAAGTGTAAATGTGAGATCCGAGGTCTTTTTGAACCCAGATCTTGCAGTTAAGAGGCCCTGTCCTGCTTATTCCTAATATGTTTACATTCCTATTTCTATTATGTTTACATTCCTTGTAATAGGAATAGCAGTGATCACATTTTTTTAAGGGAAAGTGTAAAAATAAAAAGTAAAATAAATAAGAAAAAAAAATTGAAAGTGCCCCGTCCCTCTGAGTTGACACGCAGAGTGAACACATACGCAAGTCACTCCCACATATGTAAACGCTGTGAGGTATTGCCACAAACGTTAGAGGGAGAGCAATACTGTAATTGTAGCCCAAGACCTCCTCTGTAACCCTAAACTGGTAACCTATATAAATTTTTAAAGTGTCACCTATGAAGATTTTTAACCACTTCAGCCCCGGAAGGATTTACTCCCTTCCTGACCAGATCACTTTTTTTGCGATTCAGCACTGTGTCGCTTTAACTGACAATTGCGCGGTTGTGTGACGTTGTACTCAAGCAAAATTGATGTCCTTTTTTCCCACAAATAGAGCTTTCTTTGGGGGTTTTTGATCACCTCTACATCATTTCTGATCATCGCTATAAACAAAAAAGGGCGACAATTTTGAAAAAAAAAAAAAAAACAATATTGTTTACTTTTTGCTATAATAATGTCCAAAAAAATATATATAAAAAAACTAATTCATTCATCAGTTTTGGGCAATATATATATTTCTACATATTTGTGGTAAAAAAAAATCACAATCAGCGTTTATTGATTGGTTTGCGCAAAAGTTGCCGCGTTTACAAACCATGAGAATTCATTTATGGGGTTTTTACTATTTATTTTTTTACTGGTAATGGCGGTGATCTGCGATTTTTAGCGGGACTGCGATATTGCGGCAGACAGATCAGACATTTTTGACACTTTTTTGGAACCATTGACATTTATACAGAGATCAGAGCTCAAAATAGCCACTGATTACTGTATAAATGTCACTGGAAAGGGGTTTCCTGTGTGTGTTCTAACTGTATGGGGGCTGGGCTGGCAGGGGCATGACATATCTAACTGATCCGGATTACAGAGATAAGTAGATCTATGTCACGCTGCCTGTCAGAACGGGGAACTGCCATGTTTACATCAGCGTTTCCCTGTTCTTCCTCTCTAGAATGCGACCCGTGGGCACTCTAATGCAGAGTGTGGCGGGGCATGAGAGCGGGCCGTTGGCGGCGCGTGCCCACCCACAACCGCGGCTGCGCAGATTGCTGTTTATAGACATCGGTCTGCACAGCAGAGCCAACTTGCCACCGTTTATGTACGCGAGGTGGTAAGCAAGTGGTCAAATACAATAATTTGTGGCCCTTCCATGAGTGGGCGCAATTTTAAAGCGTGACATGTTGGGTATCAATTTACTCAGCGTAACATCATCTTTCACGCTATACAAAAAGTTGGGCTAACTTTACTGTTCTTTTTTTTTTTAAATTCAAAAATGTGTATTTTTTTTTTTTTTAATTGCGTTTGTAAGACCGCTGCGCAAATACGGTGTGAGTATTGCAACGATCTCCATTTTATTCTCTAGGGTCTCTGCAAAAAAGAAAAAAAATATATATATATGCTGTATATATATAATATTTGGGGGTTCTAAGTGATTTTCTAGCAAAAAATACTGATTTAAACTTGTAAACAACAAATGTCAGAAATAGGCTACAAGAATGTGCAGCAGCCAATCAGATATCATCTCATTGAAGAGTGATTCCAGACATCAATTCTTGAATGATAAATCAGTGCAGCTGTGATAAAATCAAATTGTCTACTATGTCTAGCTTTACTCTGTGTAGGCCTTTGCTGCTTTGCAAGATCCTATTAGATTGTAAGCTCTTATGAGCAAGGCTCTCCTAATCCTCTTGTATTTTATTGTATTGTAACTGTACTGTCTCCCTTTAGATTGTAATGTGCTGCACAAACTGTTGGCACTATATAAATCCTGTATAATGATAATCCTTTTATGTATGTCAGGATAGGGCTACAGCTTCTGGTCATATGATGCTACCAGAATAGAAATCTGGGAGCTGCCATTGTAGGCTGACATTCTCCTCCTTCATCCATTAGGCCTTTTCCTGTCCTGGACACCTTTGCTCTTGGAAGAAAGCAGCTTAAAAAAAGCCAAAGCCACATTTTTGCGAACGTGTTTAGGCGCATCAGATGTTTAGGTGTTCATTCATTCCATTGGCCACAATATTTATTTATTCTGGCTTTGGATTGAATGAACAAACGCTAAATGTGCCTGGTGTTTAGGTGCATTTAGACACGTTTACAGGCATATCTGGTCAAATGCTCCTTTCCTGAGTACACAAGTATTTTTTTTTTCAGCCTCTAAATGCCCCTCTTCTAATACACCTGTAAATGCCTGTGTGTGCATTGACATGTAATGTAGGCTATCATAGAGGTGCATTTAGAGGCTGAAAGAAAAGGCAAACACATGTAAAAGCATCTTTTTTTATGCCCGATGTGCATGAGGCCAGATGCAGTCCAGTGCGTCTTTTTCTGCATCATTAACGCATGGACAGTAGATTATATGGGTTCCAATAGCTTACTTCACACCAGTGCGTTCAGTTCCAGTGCATTCCAGTGCAGAAAAAAATTAGAACAGCTGCATTTTTTCTACACAGAACTGTACTGGAAGCAGCAAAATGCATAACAATCGCATCAGAATGCACTGAAGCGCATCTAAACACAGTAACAAAAAAAACCCAGGAAACTTTGGGAAAAAAAGAGGAAGAAAACATACTGAAAACGCATCAAAAACGTGCGTGCAAAAAGGCATCTGGAACACATCCGGACTGTGTTTCTGTGGCGTGAACTGGCCCCTAACTTTACTGAACAAGTTTGCAAGTTCTGAAATAATTGGCTGCCTCCAATTTTCTGTCTTGGCAGGTTCTCTTTACTATTTAGTATTTAGAAGTGTTGTGGATATTATTCGATATACTGTGGTACCTTCGTCCAGAAACACATAGTACATGAGAAAAAAAGGGGGAGGTAATTGGGGCTCACCAAATGATTGGTTATTTACTCAATACATGTGTGTCTATATAATTGCTATATGTGTTATCTCATAACCTTTTTCTACCATCTACTGTTACAGTAAAATACAGACATCATATCTAAATACACATATTCTTCTGTAAAAAAGACTCCTGAAGAAGCGGTGATATTTCATAAATCCGCAAAACATGTCAAGTCTACAGAAAAATGCATACGTACTGTAAAGGACCAACTGTATAGATGTCTGAATTCTTGGTCGGTGTAAATTTTAGATATGCATTTATGTACTCTTTTCTTTCTCTTTTTTAAAAAAAATAAGTGCAATAAAAACAAATTTATATTTTTATAAACTATTGTAGTATTCAATGTGTACGGTACCACCAAGTCCAATTTTGATGCCTCAATAGGGGTGAGCCCCAATTACCTCTCCCTTTTTTTCTCATGTACTAGGTTCTCTTTACTGGTGGTGGTGTGGTGCGTAACAGCTGTGCCTGAGTGAAAAAAGAGAACCCCTGAGAAGTTGGATTGTCGGATGGGTGACTTGCTAACAACAAATTACCAGCAGGAGAGCCTGCCTACCTCTGAGGACTCACTCTCTCGCTGGCCTCTAATACTGCTGAATTTCACTTGCTAGTGATGGAGCAGCAAGGGAGTGACATCTCACTGGTCCTTCTAGAGAGGGAGCGATTCCATAGAGCATGGCAGGACCCTTCTTAGGCCCCTTTCACACTTGTGCGACTTCTCCTGTGACTTGGGACTGCAAAGTCACATGACAAGTCATACCTCATGATTTTCAATGAGTACCATTCATATCTCTGCGACTTCAGGTCGCAGCAACTTCAAAGTAGTCCCTGCACTACTTTGGTCCAACTTTGATGTGGCTTGAGGTCCATAGACCTTAGGATTGCTTCAAGTCGCATCAAAATCGCGGCAAAATTGCAGCAAAAAATTGAGGTAAAACCTCGCGACTTTCAAGTTGCACAAGTGTGAAAGGGGCTTTAGGCTAATGTCAGGGGGCTCCTTTGCCGCTAGCCATCCTGCCGCTAACAATTTGAGAGATGCCTATTTGTCCCTATGGAATGGCTTCTAAGATGTCGCCCCCCCATTGCTAGTGGTCGAGATTCAACTGCATTTAGGCCAATGACTGAACGACATCTCACTGCATCCAGCTACAGAGGAACAGGCAGGGAGAGGCAGGTGACCTATTAAGCAGTCCTGACGATGGTGATTTGTCTCTAGCAGCAGAGTATTACGCCATGAAAGAAGTGGCCCCAGTAGTATTAAATACATTTTACTCTAGGAGGACTATGATGATTGTTAAATACTTCCCGACCACCCGCCGTCAAATGACGGCGACAAAGTGGCTTGATATCGCGAATTGCTGTCACCTAATGGCGGGCGCGGGAGAGAGCGTTGTGGCCCAATCAGCGGTGGGGGCAGACTCAATGTCCGCCGGCCACTCGGGATCGATCTCCTGCAGTGAAAGAACAGGGGCCCGTGTATGTAAACACACAGATCTCTGTTCTGACAGGGGGGAAGGAGAGTGATCTTATGCTTCCTGTATTTGGGAGCAGCGATCACTCTCCTCTCTCAGTGAGCCCAGCCCCCACACAGTTAGAAACACCTCCCAGGGAACACACTTAGCCCTTTGATCGCCCCCTAGTGTTAACCCCTTCCCTGCCAGTGACATTTACACAGTAATCAGTGCATTTTCATAGCACTGATCGCTGTATAAATGACAATGGTCCCAAAAAAGTGTCAAAAGTGTCCGATACATACATGCAATGTTGCAGTCCCACTAAAAATCACAGATCGTCGCCATTACAAGTAAAAAAAAATAAAAACCCCATAAATGAATTCTCATCACTCTTAAACGCGGCAACTTTTGCGCAAAACCAATCAATATACGCAGATTGCGTTTTTTTTTAACCAAAAATATGAGGAAGTATATATATCGGCCAAAACTGATGAATACATTTTTTTTTTAATCTGTTTTTTGGATATGCGTTATAGCAAAAAGTAAAAAATATTGTGTTTTTTTTTCAAAATTGTTGCTATTTTTTTGTTAATAGCGCTGATCAGAAGTGATGCAGAGGAGATCAAATACCACCAAAAGAAAGCTCTATTTGTGGGAAAAAAAGGACGCAAATTTTGTTTGGGTGCAATGTTGCACATTAAAGGGACACAGTGCTGTATCGCAAAAAGTGCTCTGGTCCTAATGTGGGAAATCCTTCCGGGGCTGAAGTGGTTAAAGCAATATTAAATCCAAAAGCATTTCTTATATTGCAGCTTCCCAATTCTTAGATGTGATGGCTGCCTTCATTTCCATATTAAGCCTTTCTTTCTTCTATTTTCAGTGTCTGTGTTTTTTCAAAATAACAAGCTCTCCAGGAGAATGTATCAGATACAGCAGTGGTTCTCAACTCCTGTACTCAGGACCCACTAACAGGCGAGGTTTGCAAGATAACTGAAATACATCACAGGATATCATTTGCTGCTCAGTGATTGCAGTATTCTAGTCTGCATCTCCCCAAGGTAATACTTAAAATCCGGACTGTTAGTGGGTCCTGAGGACAGGAGTTGAGAACCACTGAGTTACAGGGATGAGACAAACCACTCAACACTGACAGGGGTGCTTACAATGATCAGCTTTTGTTTATTTATGTAAAACATTTATCCCAAAAGGCTACAAATTGTGCGCTGTAACTGCTTATAAAATCTTAGCTGGAATTTGGCTTCAATTTGTTAGTGTATCTAAATCCGCTAGTACGTCTAACACTCCTCTCCTCCCAAATTAAAGTGGAACTATACTCACCTTGGCTCCAGCGATGCAATGTCCTGGAGCTCCCCGCCGACTGCTTAGATCTTTGAATGCCTGGCTTCTGGATTGAATGCTGGCCTCTTTGATTGCCTGGGTGGGAGTGACGTCACTCCCGGGCAAGGTCAGGAAATCTGTTGGCTTTGGCATTGCCGCATTCCTACAGTGAACTCCGCGTGCACAACTATAAAGGGGGAGATAGGGCAGGTAGGTAATTTTAATGCAGAAGTGACAAAGCATGTCTCTTCTGAATTAAAAATCCTGCCTGTTCATCCATTTTTAGGTATTACCTAAACTCCCACTTTAAGAATGCTGCTGTCCAGACATGCCCCCTGTGCTCCTTCCTCCTGGGGTACTCTAATACAGGAGGTGTGTTTCTGGTCGGATCACTAGGCAAAAACATATTTAAAAAAAAAAAAGATTGTTTTCACAGGAGCAGTGATTTAATTATGCTTAAAGTGAAACAATAAAAATGAAAAATTCCCTTAAATACAGTGCATGGGGGGGTCCCTTTAGTCTGCCCGTAAAGTGGCACATTTGTATCATACAAAAAACCTGCTTAACCTTGTTAAAGGGGGCTTCTAGATTCCAATGAGCCCGCCCACCCACAGACCCCCACAACTACCGGCCAGGGTTTTGGGGAAGAAGCCCCCCTTACTCCAAAGCACCCCCCATGTTGAGGGCATGTCGACTGGTATGGTTTAGGAGAGGGGAGGTGCTTGCTAGTCTCCTCCCTTTCCTGACCTGCCAGGCTGCATGCTCGGATAAGGGTCTGGTATGGATTTTGAGGGGGCTCATGCCATTTTCTTCTTACATTTTGGCATGGGCTTTCCCTTCAAAATCAATACCAGACCTGAAGGACCTGGTATAAATTTGGGGGGCCCTCACGCTGTTTTTTCACATTTTTTTAATTTCTGGCAATTGTCTTATATACTTTGAGCTATTAGCGGGGGACCCCGTTGACAGCTAATGACTCATCAGTTGTTAAGGATGCTCCTTAGCAGCCAGCTAGTGACAGCCTGTGGTGAGGACGCTGGCTATCGCCAAAGGTAGATTACCGCAGGCTTTTACTACTAAAATACCCCAGGACTTCATGATATAACTCATGTAATATTTTAGTAGTGTTTTTTAGTGAATTCTAAAAAACTTTTTGAAAAATGCTATGTGGTATCTTACCGCATCCTCGAATACGGTAAGATACTGCTTTGTGAATGGAGCCCATAGTCCCTTATCATCCCCTCCAAAAGTTTACATGTTATCGATGTTAGACTGACATGCCTGTGGTTTCCTGGAATATATATCTCTCTCTCCCTTTTTTGAAGATTGGTACCAGATGGGCTTTTTGCCAATCAACTAGTACCATTCCTGTCAGTATACTGTCCATAAATATTAGAAATAACAGTCTGACTATAACCTGACTGAGTTCTTTGAGGACTCTCGGTTGTAAGCCATCCGACCCTAGTGATTTATTTGTGTTAAGCTTTTCTAGTATTTTTTTGGACACAAGCTTCTTTTAGCCACAAGAGTACATCCTGTGATGTGTTACTAACTTTACAGTCATGGTTGTTATACCCCTCCTTTTCATGTGTAAAAACTGAGGAGAAGAAAGCATTCAGAACAGTTGCCTTCTCCTTGTCATCTGTAACCAACTTCCCTTCATCATCCTTTATTGGGCCTATGTGCTCTGACCTTGTTTTTTTACTGTTATTGTATTTAAAAATGTCTTTTTTTGGGGATTGTTTTTACTTTCCTTTGCTATGCATCACTCATAGTCTTTTTTGGCCTCCCTGATTGCATTCTTCTTGTTGCATTCCTTGTCGTGTTGGAATGCTGGCAATGACCCTTCCGCTTTGTATTTTTTAACTTCCTCGCGCCTGCGCCATAGCCGAATGACGGCTACAGCGCGGCTCTAAAATGCCGGGAGGACGTCAATAGACGTCCTCCCATTTGGCTTGTGCTGGGCGCGCTCCCGCGGGCGCGAGCGGCACGTGCACGCGCCGCTCGCGCCCGCGGGAGCGTGCCCGCGGGTCGGGCGGACCCGATGTCCGCCGGAGACCCGCGATCTCCCTTCAGAGAGGAGGAACGGGGAACCGCCGAAGTAAACACGGCGGTTCCCCGTTCTGTGAATGGGACATGACAGATCTACTGATCCCTGTCACTGGGATCAGTTAGATCTGTCATGTCCCGACCAGCCCCACCCCCCCACAGTTAGAACACACCCAGGGAACATTTGTTAACCCCTTCACTGCCCCCTGCAGGTTAACCCCTTCACTGCCAATG
>BLSH010059721.1:33299-49731 GCA_018402905.1 Glandirana rugosa | reverse complement strand
CAGCGTCTACACCTTTATGCCTTGTTGAACCCTTGGTCGCTAGTGTCCTATTAATGTAAGTCGTATTTAGTAATCTTTTCCTTCGTACTCCCATCATGTTTTTGTGTTTTAAAGTTTTGGCGGTTGAAAAGATTTGACGCGATGATGTTCTATAATTTACCCTGGTTTAGGATGTTTGTAATTTGTTTACACTCAAGAAATACTTGTATAATTTTTTTCCATAGTGGCTCACGTAAGGTTACCAGTTATTTATATCTGTTATCTTCCCATTTGGACCCACCGATTTGATATGGTATTTTTCAATATCATTTCTCTTTTTTTTACCGAAAATCAACGTCGCACGACCGCGCAATTGTCATTCAAAGAGCGACAGCGCTGAAAACTGAAAATTGGTTCGGGCAGGAGGGGGGTTTAAGTGCCCAGTAAGGAAGTGGTTAAAAGCCATTTTTTTTCTCTTTACTATAACTTTTTATGGTATAGTTTAGCCACCCAGGTTTACCCTTCTATTGTCTATATTTATTGACCATTGGAATGCACTCGGTGATACCTTTTTTTAATATGTTCATAAAGAACTCACATTTGTTTAATGTTTGTAGGATTTGGTCCCATTTAATATCTTGTAGTAGCGCAGTTTAGAAAAGTTGGCGGTTTTGAAATTTTGTGTTTTTGTACTACCCTCATGCTTCCTTTTCTAATGATTTATGCTGAATGTAATTATCCTGTGATCGCTGGTTCCCAAGTTGTTCCGTATTTCCACATCTGCGACCAGATTTGAGTAATTTGTAATTAATAAATCTAGCAATTCTTTCTAGTTGGGAAGTCAATGAATTGGGACATTAAGTTGTTCTGTAAAACATTTAAGAAATGTTAGGCCTTTCATGAGTGAGCTGTCCCTTTTGCCCACTATTAACATGTAACATACCCAGAATATTAATTTCCCTTTTGCTCCTTCCCTTTGAAGTTCCATCCACCTCCCTATTTGCGATGCCATTCCTAACTTCCACCTGCAAATCATTCTTGATATATAGGCACACCCCTCCCCCTCTTCTACATTCCCTATCCCTCCGATACAAGGAATACCCCTGGATAGTTGCCAGCCAGCAAATCAAGTTTATAATATTCCCACAAAGTCAAAATCCTCCAAGAATAACAGTAGCTCTAGTTTCTCTATTTTGTTAGCTAGGTTCCTGGCATTTGTGTACCCTCATTTTTGTATGGGTGCATATTATTTTCTCATTAGGTTTTCTGAGGCTGAGATTTTGATTTGCCAACTCACCCATTTATCTACAGTATTTATAAATGTATCTACATGTCAATTTGACAATGAACAAATATAACTTGTGCACAAAGTATGCACCCCAGTCATGCATACCTCACCCCGTGAAGTGCCTATAGAGAGGGAATCAGTTTTTTTTTTTCAAAATTTCGTCCCACTAAAAAATCTATGTGGATTTCTGGCCCAGAAAACGTTAAGGAAATTTGCAATGCTAATAATACAGTATAGCTTTTCAATGCAAAATGAATATATTTGGCCATCAGAAAAAAAAGATATCTTTTACTTAACATAATCATCTTGGATTAGAATAAAAGTGCTGATTACTTTACTGTTTAATGCAATGTTATCGAGTTATTACACTGCCAGATTTCATGTTTTGAAATGACAGTGCTTAATTCAATTAATTTTACATTGATAAAAGACAGGGAGATCTTTATCAAGGTTCCAGTTTCCCCACGAAGGCCAATGCAACCTTTTTCTTTGAACATAGAATCCCTCTGGGTCTTGAAAAGGAATTGTACAAAATGTAAAAATAATTGAAACCGAAATGCAAAGACTGGATATACTCATTTTAATTAGCATACTGAACTCGGCTTTCTGGTGTATTGTACAGTGAACCTATAGTTGGGCCAGAAGAAAAAGTAGGTATTTTTTATAGCAACCAATAAAAATTTAGCTTCCTTTTTATTTAAAGTGTTATAATAAGTGTTAAAAAACGTTTTGTGCTATCCCTGTGTATAAACCACCTATTACTCAACTCTATATACTATGGGAAGCAGCTAGCACCACTATGCATCCAACCACTTGTACAAAATGCAAGAAATATATACAGTCATGCCCGAAATTCTTGGCACCCCAGAAATTTTTCCAGAAAATCAAGTATTTCTCACAGAAAAGTATTGCAGTAACACATGTTTTGCTATACACATGTTTATTCCCTTTGTGTGTATTGGAACAAAACAAAAAATGAAGAAAAAAAAGCAAATTGGACATAATGTCACACAAAACTCCAAAAATGGGCTAGGCAAAATTATTGGCACCCTTAACTTAATATTTGGTTGCACACCCTTGGGAAAAAATAACTGAAATCAGTCGCTTCCTATAACCATCAATAAGCTTCTTACACTTCTCATCCAGAATTTTGGACCACTCTTCCTTTGCAAACTGCTCCAGGTCTCTCTCATTGGAAGGGCGCCTTTTCCCAACAGCAATTTTAAGATCTCTCCACAGGTGTTCAATGGGAGTTAGATCTGGACTCATTGCTGGCCACTTCAGAACTATCCTGCTGGAAGACCCAAGATCTCGGACGCAAACCCAGCTTTCTGACACTGGGCTCCACAGTGCGACCGAAAATCCTTTGGTAATCCTCAGATTTCATGATGCCTTGCACACATTCAAGGAACCCAGTGCCAGAGGCAGCAAAACAACCCCAAAACATCATTGAACCTCCACCATATTTCACTGTAGGTACTGTGTTCTTTTCTTTGTAGGCCTCATTCCGTTTTCGGTAAACAGTAGAAGGATATGCTTTACCAAAAAGCTCTATCTTGGTCTCATTTGTCCACAAGATGTTTTCCCAGAAGGATTTTGGCTTACTCAAGTACATTTTGGCAAACTGTAGTCTTGCTTTTTTATGTCTCTGTGTCAGCAGTGGGGTCCTCCTGGGTCTCCTGCCATAGCGTTTCATTTAATTTAAATGTCGACGGATAGTTCGCGTTGACACTGATGCTCCCTGAGCCTGCAGGACAGCTTGAATTTCTTTGGAACTTGTTTGGGGCTGCTTATCCACCATCCGGACTATCCTGCGTTGCAACCTTTCATCAATTTTTCTCTTCCGTCCACGGATTAGCTACAGTGCCAGGGGGTTGCAAACTTCTTGATAATGTTGTGCACTGTGGACAAAGGCAAATCTAGATCTCTGGAGATGGACTTATAACCTTGAGATTGTTGAAATTTTTCCACAATTTTGGTTCTCAAGTCCTCAGACAGTTCTCTCCTCCTCTTTCTGTTGTCCATACTTAGTGTGGCACACACAGACACACAATGCAAAAACTAAGTGAACTTCTCTCCTTTTTATCTGCTTTCAGGTGTGATTTTTATATTACTCACACCTGTTACTTGCCCCAGGTGAGTTTAAAGGAGCATCACATGCTTGAAACAATCTTATTTATCCACAATTTTGAAAAGGTGTCGATAATGTTGTCCAGCCCATTTTTGGAGTTTTGTGTGACATTATGTCCAATATGCTTTTTTTTGTTCCAATACACACAAAGGGAATAAACATGTGTATAGCAAAACATGTGTTACTGCAATACTTTTCTGTGAGAAATACTTGATTTTCTGGAAACATTTCTGGGGTGCCAACAATTTCAGCCATGACTGTATAATCACAAAAAAGTGCTGAGCTCTTCTTCAATAAAGTGCATTCAAATTATAGTGCATAAATAAATATCTAAAGTGTTAGTGTTATGATAAGAGTTTAATATTTTAACCACTTACCAACCAGGGCCCTTTTTTACATTTGTTGGTTACAAGCTAAAAACAGTATTTTTTTTGCTAGAAAATTACTTAGAACCCCCAAACATTATATATTTTTTTTCAAACACCCTAGAGAGTAAAATGGCGATCATTGCAATACTTTTTGTCACACGGTATTTGCGCAGCGGTCTTTCAAGCCAATTTCTTTGTAAAATGTTCACTTTTTTGAGTTAAAAAATAAGACAACAGTAAAGTTAGCCCAAGTTTTTTGTATATTGTGAAAGAGGATGTTACACCGAGTAAATAGATACCATGCATGTTATGGTTGAAAATTGCGTGCACTCACGGAATGGCGACAAAGTCCGGTACTTAAAAATTTCCATTGGCGACTATTTAAAATTTTTTAACGGTAACCAGGTTAGAGGTGCAGAGGAGGTCTTTTGCTAGAATTATTGCTTCCACTCTGGCGATCGCGGCAATACCTCACATGTGTGGTTTGAACACCATTTTCATATGCGGGCGCGACTTACGTATGCGTTTTCTTTGCTGCACGAGCTCGCGGGGATGGTGGCGCTATAGTTTTTTTATTTTTTTTTTTATTTATTTATTTTTAACACTGTTCCTTTAAAAAAATCTGATCACTTTTATTGCTATCACAAGGAATGTAAACATCCCTTGTGATAGTAATATATGGTGACAGGTACACTTTATGGAGGGCTGGGGGGGTCTAAAAGACCCCCCATCCTGCCTTTGCACTTCACAGTATTCAGATCACCAAAAACTGCAAAATTCTGAATACTGTAATTTTTTTAATAATGGTGGCGTTATGACGTCGCTTCCGGAATTTGCCGAAGGAGGCCGGATCAGATCCGATTCCGGCTTCTATCAGGTCTCCTTCTAGCCGGCGGACACGCCTAATCGTCGCTCCAGTCTCCCGGTGGGACGGGAGGCTGGAGAACAGTGGCGGAAGGCAGCGGGAGGGGGGGTGTACCCTCCTGCCCCCGGGGATAATGGCCAAGCGGCTCCCGAGCCAGATCGGTCATTATCCCCGGATAGCCGACCGTCCACTCTAAAAAAACAGTACCGGGATATAGCCTGCAGCTGCAGGCTATATCCCGGTAGAGCCACTCAAAACCAGCCGCCGCCAATTTACGGCGCTGGTCGGGAAGTGGTTAAAGTGAGTCTATTGTTAAAAATCACAATTCATACAAATGAAAATGGTCCAAACTGGTCCAATGTAACAATGCAAAAAAATTTATCTGGAAATCAGCTTTAAAGTCATTGTACGTTTTCAAATGTTTTTGTTTTAACTAGATATTAATATAGTTTTACTCCCTGTATTGCTTGCTTATTTGCCTTACCTTGATGGACTCACATGTTGTAGTTTGTGTCATTGCTGATCGATTCCCCTTTATCCATGTATTTTTCCACCTATCTTGTCCCTAGGGACAGGTAACTTTTTGTTCCAGGTCACATAGTGTCCAGTGCATGCCTTGATAGACCAAATCTCCTCCCATCATTGCTGTACCTGTTTGTGAGCTTTCACCTGCAGAGCACTAGACTGAGTGACCCAGGCATTGTGGGATATATAGCTTCTTCACAGGAAGTGTCAGTTCTCAGACAAGCACAATCAAACTACATGATCCATGCACATTTTATGCAGATGAAAAACATAAAGTGCAGCTAAGAAGGTGTAGAAAGCCTTTAAATGTTGAGAGTTACCTTTCATGCACATTTTTTTAAGCTATAAGATGCTAATTTGGCCAAACAGGCTTATGAAAAGGGGATTTAAATTATTTATTTTGTCATAGCAAACTGTCTGTGATGGATGAATGTAATGAAAGTGAATTTAAAAATGTGCTTCTAAGAAGTGTGCAGGGGGCATGGTGATTGGCTGTGTGTTGGCTCTAGGGATGGGCTTCGAGTTTGGGTCGAACATACGTTCGACCCGAACATACGTTCGACCCGAACATCGGCTGTTCGATTGTTTGGGTGTTCTTGAGCATTATGGTACGTTCGTGGCAATTTCGCCCCATAATGATTAAAAAGGGTGGCGGAATGCCGTCCGCTGATTGGCCAAAGCATGCACATGACCTGCATGCTTTGGCCAATCAGCGGGCGGCCTGCTGTAAGAGCTTTGATTGGCTAAAGGCAGGATGCCTTTAGCCAATCACTGCACAGCAGTCTCAATCCACACCCCACACTTGTACAGTGGCTCTATGTAGTGTGTCGGCGTTGTTAGAGAGATAGTGTAGGTTCCTGAAGACAGGCAGTTTAGATAGCTAGATTTTAAAATATGTTAAAAAAAATAGATAGCTAACTAGATAGATAGAAATCTAAAATCTATCTGTTAGTTAGTGCAGACACGTTAGTGTAGGGGAAAATTTTTTTTTTAAAAATGTATCTATATATATATATATATATATATATATATATATATATATATATATATATACAGTTGGTACAGAATGTATTCAGACCCCCTTAAATTTTTCACTCTTTGTTATATTGCAGCCATTTGCTAAAATCGTTTAAGTTAATTCATTTTCCTCATTAATGTACACACAGCACCCCATATTGACAGAAAAACACAGAATTGTTGACATTTTTGCAGATTTATTAAAAAAGAAAAACTGAAATATCACATGGCCCTAAGTATTCAGACCCTTTGCTGTGACACTCGTATATTTAACTCAGGTGCTGTCCATTTCTTCTGATCATCCTTGAGATGGTTCTACACCTTCATTTGAGTTCAGCTGTGTTTGATTATACTGATTGGACTTGATTAGGAAAGCCACACACCTGTCTATATAAGACCTTACAGCTCACGGTGCATGTCAGAGCAAATGAGAATCATGAGGCCAAAGGAACTGCCTGAAGAGCTCAGAGACAGAATTGTGCCAAGGCACAGATCTGGCCAAGGTTACAAAAAAATTTCTGCTGCACTTAAGGTTCCTAAGAGCACAGTGGCCTCCATAATCCTTAAATGTAAGACATTTTGGACGACCAGAACCCTTCCTAGAGCTGGCCGTCCGGCCAAACTGAGCCATCGGGGGAGAAGAGCCTTGGTGAGAGAGGTAAAGAAGAACCCAATGATCACTGTGGCTGAGTGCCAGAGATGCAGTCGGGAGATGGGAGAAAGTTATAGAAAGTCAACCATCACTGCAGCCCTCCACCAGTCAGGGCTCTATGGCAGAGTGGCCCGACGGAAGCCTCTCCTCAGTGCAAGACACATGAAAGTCCGCATGGAGTTTGCTAAAAAACACCTGAAAGACTCCAAGATGGTGAGAAATAAGATTCTCTGGTCTGATGAGACCAAAATGGAACATTTTGACCTTAATTCTAAGCGGTATGTGTGGAGAAATGTGATGTGGCACTGCTCATCACCTGTCCAATATAGTTCCAACAGTGAAGCATGGTGGTGGCAGCATCATGCTGTGGGGGTGTTTTTCAGCTGCAGGGACAGGATGACTGGTTGCAATTGAGGGAAAGATGAATGCGGCCAAGCACAGGGATATCCTGGATGAAAACCTTCTCCAGAGTGCTCAGGACTTCAGACTGGGCCGAAGGTTTACCTTCCAACAAGACAATGACCCTAAGCACACAGCTAAAATAATGAAGGAGTGGCTTCACAACAACTCCGTGACTGTTCTTGAATGGCCCAGCCAGAGCCCTGACTTAAACCCAATTGAGCATCTCTGGAGAGACCTAAAAATGGCTGTCTACCAACGTTCACCATCCAACCTGACAGGACTGGAGAGGATCTGCAAGGAGGAATGGCAGAGGATCCCCAAATCCAGGTGTGAAAAACTTGTTGCATCTTTCTCAAAAATACTCATGGCTGTATTAGATCAAAAGGGTGCTTCTACTAAATACTGAGCAAAGGGCCTGAACACTTAGGACCATGTGATATTTCAGTTTTTCTTTATTAATAAATCTGCAAAAATGTCAACAATTCTGTGTTTTTCTGTCAATATGGGGTGCTGTGTGTGGAGGAAAAAAATGAACTTAAATGATTTTAGCAAATGGCTGCAATATAAAAAAAGAGTGAAAAATTTAAGGGGGTCTGATTACTTTCCGTACCAACTGTATATATATATATATATATACAGTCTAGTATATATATACACACAGTGTACTATAAATTGGTGTACACTGTACATAAGGTATATAGTACACTTGACGTGGTGTATTAAAATATATACAGTTTTTAACCTCTTAACCCCCAGAGCCCCTTTTTACATTTGTTGTTTACAAGTTAAAATCTGTCTTTTTTTATAGAAAATTACTTAGAACCCCCAAACATATATTTTTTCAAAAACCCTAGAGAATAAAATGGCAATCATTGAAATACTTTTGACGGGGGCTGGAGAAGAGCAGTGGACGGTGGTGTTCTAGCACCGACAACACCCAAGGCCAAATTTTTCACCACCTTTTTGACTGGGGCATGTCATCACAATTTTTAGCCACTTAATGCGAATCGTTGTTTATAAATGGCGGCAGCTTTAAGTGGATGTATTGGGATATAGCCTGCAGCTACAGGCTATACCCCAGTACCGTTTTTTAGAGCAGGCGGCCAGCTATCCGGTGATAATGGCCGATCTGGCTCTAAAGCCGCTCGGTCTTTATCCCAGGGAGCAGGAGGGGCCACCCCCCCTCCCACCACCGTCCGCCGCTCTTCTCCGGTCTCCCGTCTTACCAGGAGACCTTTAGCTCCAATCCCACACTTCTGGCCGCTGTGTGGAGTCCCTGTGGAAGTCGGAATCGGCTTCAATCGGGACTCCTTCGTACATTTCCAGAAGCACATCAGAAGGTCACTTCTGGTTTACTCGGCAGCAAATAGCTCCGGTTTTAAAAAAAATTACAGTATTCAGAATCGCCATTTTCGGTGGGAGTGCAAAAGGGGGATGGGGGGTCTTTTAGACCCCCATCCCTCCATAAAGAGTACCTGTCACCATATATTACTATCACAAGGGATGTTTACATTCCTTGTGATAGCAATAAAAGTAATCAGATTTTTTTAAAGCGCCACCGTCCCCGCGAGCTCGTGCAGCAAAGAAAACGCATATGTAAGTCACGCCCGCATATGAAAACGGTGTTCAAACCACACATGTGAGGTATCGCCGCGATCGTCAGAGTGTGAGCAGTAATGCTAGCAAAAGACCTCCTCTGCACCTCTAACCTGGTAACCGTAAAAAGATTTTAAAGCGTTGTCTATGGAGATTTTTAAGTACGGGAGTTTGTCGCCATTCCGCAAGTGTGCGCAATTTTCAACCCTAACATGTATGGTAGCTATTTACTCGGCGTAACATCCTCTTTCATAATATACAAAAAATTGGGCTAACTTTACTGTTGTCTTATTTTTTAACTCAAAAAAGTGATTTTATTTTAAAAAAATTGCGCTTGAAAGACCGTTGCGCAAATGCCGTGTGACAAATAGTATTGCAACTATCGCCATTTTATTCTCTGGGGTGTTTGAAAAAAAAATATATAATGTTTGAGGGTTCTAAGTAATTTTCTAGCAAAAAAATGATTTTAACTTGGAAACAACAAGTGTAAAAAAGGGCTCTGGGGCTTAAGTGGTTAAGCTAATTTACAACAGCAGGTCCTGTTCCTGCATCTAACAAGAGTAACTGCAAGAGTTTACAGTGTTCTGGCACGGCCAACACCCAAGGCCCAATTTTTGGCCACCTGTTTGACTGGGGGCTTTCGTCAGAATTTGTAAACTAATTTACAACATCAGACCCAGTTCCTCCGTCCAATAAGAGTACCTGCAAGGAGTTACAGTGTTCTGGCACCCCCAACAACCAAGGTCCAATTTTTGGCCACCTGTTTGACTGGGGGCTTTCGTCAGAATTTGTAAACTAATTTACAACATCAGGCCCAGTTCCTCCGTCCAACAAGAATAACTGCAAGGGGTTTCAGTGTTATGGCGCCGCCAACAACCAAGGCCCAATTTTTGGCCACCTGTTTGACTGGGGGCTTTCATCAGAATTTGTAAACTAACTTACAACATTAGGCCCAGTTCCTCCGTCCAACAAGATTAACTGCAAGGGGTTACAGTGTTCTGGCACCTCCAACAACCAAGGCCCAATTTTTGGCCACCTGTTTGCCTGGGGGCTTTCATCAGAATTTGTAAACTAATTTACAACATCGGGGCCAGTTCCTCCGTCCAACAAGAGTAACTGCAAGGGGCTACAGTGTTCTGGCACCGCCAACAACCAAGGCCCAATTTTTGACCACCTGTTTGACTGGGGGCTTTCATCACAATTTGTAAACTAATTTATAACATTAGGCCCAGTTCCTCTGTCCAATAAGAGTAAGTGCAAGAGGTTACAGTTATCTGGCACCGCCAGCACCCAAGGCCCAATTTTTCGCCACCTGTTTGACTGGGGGATTTTATTACAATTGTTTAACTAATTTACAACATACAAAAGAAAAAAAAGGCGGTCGTTGGGACTTTGAGTGAGGCAAGCCATTGCAAAGTTACATCAAGTAGCAAATGCATCTAGTAACAAGTACGTGGATTAGATGGATATAATGAATGCGTTTATTATACACATAAAGGATAATATCATGAAACAGCTGACAATAGATTCAAGTAGCAGAACAATGACATAAGGCTGACAATTGATCATAATAGGTACATAGTGACATAAATGAAAACAGATGCACAGCAATTGTATGCTATGCCGTTCAAGGTGTTGCACTATACACAATACTCTACGCATTTTGAGGATACGTCCTCTCGTCAGGAGTATCATATCACAATTAGTTTATGGATATATACAGAGGGTATATTAGTGAATTACACAAAAAAAGATCTTTGGTAAAAAAAAAAAAAAGAAAAAAGCCAATGAGGGTGTTCTTACATGTCAGCTTCACAATTGTCCCAACAAGTATCCATGGGACAGTGGGCACCCAGAGTGGCGTCCAACCCGGGGCTGAGGCGGGGACAATGGGGCCCAATCCTGGGACAAAGGCCAAGGCGACCAGCCAGAGAACACGTAAGGAAAGTGAAGATGAGATTTCGACCACGTCATATCTGTGAAGGAGTATATGCGTTTATGGATCAATCAATATGGTAGTAATATGACATGAGTGTATTTAATATATAAAGATAAGGTGATATGAATGTGAGGATATGAAAGGAGGTGGCATGAGGGGGTGAAAATAAGAATGGTAGAAAAGGGAGAAAAGAAACACTGATAAAAAGAAAAGTGTGAGGGAGGGAAAAAAAAAAAAACCAAGCCTATTCCGCCTTGTATCACATGGAGGGACATGGTGGAAGGGAGAGGAAAAATAAATAAAAAGTAATAAAAATCGCAATAAAAATAGCAAATAACCGACTCCAAGCAAGCCAATGGGGTGGGTGCAGAGAAAGGAATGAAGAAAAAGATTATAACATAGTGAAAAACTTACATGGAAGATTTCAGCATGTATCAGTGAACATGTGGCATGGTGAACCGACAAAAGAGTGAAAGGCTGGTCAGTCATGGCTGATGTAGCCAAGGAGTGGGCGTGTCCCCACCAGCGTCATGCTCGGCAGCCAATGGGCATAGCAAGGAAGGAGGGAGCTAAATACCGGCACAGAGTTGGGAAGGAGCTCACCCCTGCCCATCCCTAGGCGTCGGATAGAGGCGGCAGATGACGCCGCAGAGCGGGTGTGTGTGGATGGCGCCGATGCACAGGAGGACCCCCCCAAACCCGCCCAGCATGGGGGGGGGAGGGGTGCTGCCGCACATCGCAACCCCGGGGAAAGGACAAGACACCGGACACCCCATGCCCCACGAATGGGTGATGAAACACCAAAGAGGGACAAGTGGATGATACATGTATAAAAGGATAAAAATTAATAATTATAACACCATCTATAATAACGAGTATATAAGTAGGATACTTATACTGATACGAGCAAGCACCCCCTTCCCTCCGAGCCATACCAGGCCACATGCCCTCAACATGGGAAGGATGCCTTGAGGTCACCCCAAAGCACCTTGTCCCCATGTTTAAATAAGGGGGGCCCCAGATCCTGACCCCCCCATGTGAATAGGTTTGGGGTACATTGTACCCCTACCCATTCACCAAAAATGGGTAGGGGGGACGAGTGAGCGCCCCCCCCTCCTGAACCATACCAGGCTACATGCCCTCAACATAGGGACAAGGTGCTTTGAGGTGGGGGGGCTGAGCCTCCCCTCCCCCAAAGCACCCATACTCCCCATGTTGAGGGCATGTAGCCTGGTATGGTTCAGGAGTGGTGGGGCGCTCGCTCGTCCCCCCCCCATCCTAACCGGCCAGGGCTGCATGCTCGGATAAGGGTCTGGTTTGGATTTTAGGGGGACCCCCACGTCAATTTTTTAAAACACGCACTTTTTTCCAGTGATTTTTTGTATATTGCAGGGAACCGGCAATACATTACAGATGCGCCCTTTTACACACAAACTAAGGACACCCCCCAGGCCATTTAAAGGAATTTTTCTTTTTTTTTTCACTTTAGGCATTATTAAAATCACTGCTCCTGAAAAAACTATCGATTTTAAAACTTTTTTTTTCATTGATACATGTCCCCTAGGGCAGGACCCGGGTACCCATACACTTTTTAGGGCAATAACATTGCATATACGCCTTTAAAATTAGCACTTTTGATTTTTCATGTTCGTGTCCCATAGACTTTAATGGTGTTCGGATATTCGCCCTGAACTTTTTGTCTGTTCTCATGTTCTGGTGCGAACCGAATCGGGGGTTGTTCAGCTCATCCCTAGTTGGCACCAAATGCTTCCAGTCCATCTTCTTGGATAGGGAAGCTACCGACCTGCTGGTAGTTGTATCCCTTCGCCATATTGTGTCAAACTCCTGGCCGTAGGCAAGCTGATGACATCCCTGGCCGAAGATTTACATATTCTAGGAAATATATTTTCCACACTTTACTGTAGCTTTTCAAAGATGGCAATGACTTCTAACATTACATTGACATACTGACAGAACTTTTCTGCGCAGAATGCCATACACAGGAGCAGACATTCTGTAGCTGTCATTTGGGGGCAGAATGCCATCACATAATTTGTAAGCCATCTTCTCTTATCCTTGGGAGCACCACAGAGTTAGTGCCACATCCACATATATACTAAGTCCATAGGATTCAGCTTCCATCACAAAGAATTATCAAGATTCCCTTATTAGTATACAAGTCTTTCCCGTTCTATACATCTTCCCAGCCAGGCATGCTCCCAGATGACATGCTCATTCCCAGGTGTACTAGTACTCGCTTCAGAGGACTGGACTGAAAAGTCGTTTGCCTCTGGTGACAAGTGCTTACTGCTGCATGCCCTGCAACAGACACACAGTGTAAGAAATGCAAGAAAATTGGACACTTTGAAAAAAATGTGCTATACTGCTGTTAGATTTTTTTTAAGTTACTGCCCTGGAGGTAACTGCTTTGAGTGTGCATAAAACTTACATTTACAACAAAACTGGAAACCTGAACCACCCAGATATATTCAAAGAATCAGAAGACCCTCTGTGTGGACCAAGTATTATGTGATATAATGTATAATACTGCTTTGGGCAGTGACAGCTGGGGCTAAATATTTCGGGGAGGCATCACACTAATGCCAGCTTCCCCAGACGGATGATCACCTCAAGCAAACGCCCCCCGGGTGAGATACGAGCGGCGGACAATCATCACACGTACTCAACCCCCCCCCCCCCAGGCGGGAGAGACTTAAGAAGCTGGGGGAATGAAGAGCCAGCCCATTCTCCTCTCCGTTCTCCTCTGGGCTGAACAGGAAGTGTCCTGAGACATGATTGGCCAGTGTGTCCTGAGACACGATTGGGAGTCCTAAGACTCCCTGGCCAATCACGTCTCAGGCGCTGCTTCCTGATTGGCTGGGAGGAGAATCAATAACACAATAGGGAATATTCATTTGCTATTGTCACACAAGTGAGTGTGCTCGGGATGCAGTGCTCTCCGAGCCCACCATTTTTTGAAGCCTATTAGAGCCTCTGGCTTTAATCATATTGTGCTTCTAAAAAAACATCCCAAATTTGAATCCATGCATCTGGTTTCCCACATGTAGATTAGAGGGCCAAACGCATGGATGGGGGGGTTGGCGGCGCCCCTGCGTCCTGCATTATGGGCCGCCACTGGTTTTGGGATATAATTGTTTACATTGCTATTGAGTGTGATGCAATTAAAATGTGTAATATTGTTTTGTGATAGAATCATTTAACATGTTTACACTGTTGCTACTAGGACATCAGAGTGAAATACCTTATATTATTTAGTATGCCATGAAGTTTGTATACCTGAGAGCCTGGCTGTGAATAAATCCATGTATTAGCATTCTTGCCCATCTCATTGCTTGTGGATGATACTGAAATTCTCTGAAAGCACTGGATTTTAAACAAAAGTTTACATTTCCTACTTAATACAATAGTAATACACTCTCTTCACAAGCATTCCTTGTGATTGGGAACCACTGAGACACATGGGGGTGATGGAAAAATGGAAACGAGAGTGGGACCCATACAATGCATTTCACTTTATAGTCGGTTGGATTCCACAACAGCACAATAGTTATTACCCTTCTATTGATGTATATTTAGCCATGGTGGATAACTCACTTTTACGTATAGTATTGGCCAATACTTCAAGTAGATACTTTGGAAATCAAGTAGATACTTTGAACTTTCAATTCAGGATTTGCTTTCGTTAAATTGATATATATGGCTCTATCTAATGCAAAGTTAATTATGGAAGATCCTAGTTGGAAATGATCACTTTCTGGTTAAGATTCAAACACCTCTTTGCATTTGTAAAATATGGAATGGATCGGGGGAGACCAAAATGGTACCATATCCCTGTAGTACAAATATTTAAAACAATACTGAAAAAAGTTTGGAACTTTTAGGTGCCAGGAATTGGATACAATATTTAAAAAGCAACTTATCTTTTATTATAACAGAATAATTAATTTTAAAATCCATAAATCAATAAAAACAACTGTGATAATCACATTGTCAGCACATATTATACAAACTTCAATATGAAATACGAGTATCCTCATGTACTAGCGGAGCCAACAAAGATTGTTTGCATATTTTTTTGCATAGTAAATAAACAAGAAGTTCATTCAACATATTTCACAGTTAGCTTCATCAGGAAGATACTGTCAGGAACCATGAATCAGACTGAGACAGAAGTGCAGTAAAAATCACACTTTTTAATAAAATGGTAAATTAGTATAAAAAGAGCAAATGTAGTCAAAACATAGCCAGAGTTCGGTAACAAATTTATAAACTAAAACATGTAATAAATTATATTGAATACAGATGAAATTTAAATAATAAAGTGATTGAAGAGCTGCAATTTAACTAGGGATATCGCCCAGAAGTAATTAAGTATAAATACAGATTGCGCCATTCAAATGTGACAAGTGCTGGAAATTAGCAAAATATAAAAACAATATACAAAAATTACAAAGGGAAATCTCAAATGAAACCTCCTCACCAGGTGACGCGCAAATACCTCAGATGCAGGGATGCAAGACCTCTCCTCAGGACCAAACCCTTTCCAATGCACAAGGTACTGAAGACTGCCTTTACAGAGCCGGGAGTCCAGGACTAGACTAACCTCGTACTCCTGACCATCCTCTGAGGCCGGAACCGTGGTAGGCAGAGGAAGAGAGAACTTGTTGAGGACTAAAGGTTTCAGAAGGGAAACATGAAAGGAGTTTGAAATCCTGAGGCTTTTTGGAATCTGGAGTTTAAAACAAACCGGATTCAACTTAGCAATTATACAATATGGACCAATGAATCTTGGAGCAAATTTCAGAAAAGGAACCCTGAGCTTGATGTTCCTAGTAGAAAGCCAGACCTTGTCTCCAAACTGTAGAGAAGGCTGTTTATGCCTGTGATGGTCGGCAAAACCCTTAAATTTATCAGCCGATGCCCAGAGGGAATCAAGAACCTCACCCCAAATGGTATTGAATGATTGCTGAGCAGTAGCCAAAGCTGGAATGTCCAGAGAACAGGTAATAGGAAGAGGAAGCTGAGGGTGTCTTCCATAAACTGTGAAAAAGGGGGTCTTCTGAGAACTGGTGTTAACATGATTATTGTGAGAAAATTCTGCCCATGGGAGTAGAGAGGACCAGTCATCATGATGACCAGAGACTAAGGTGCGGAGGAAGACCTTTAACTCCTGATTAGAGTTGAGCGAACACCTGGAAGTTCGGGTTCTGCTGGTCCGTCCGAACTTCGGGACAAAGTCCGGGTCCGGGTCCGGACGGAACCCGAACGATCGCACGGACAACGAACCCCATTGAAATCAATGGGGACCCGAACTTTTAGGCACAAAAATGGCTGTAGGAAAGTCCTGGAAAGCCCCAGAGGGCTGCAAAAGGAAGTAAAATGGGGGTAAGGGTAGGGCAAGTGCCCTACAAAAAAATGGGGACAGGGAAATAACTTTAAATATTTTTAAAAAATAAAAACTTAAAAAATGCAAAAATGGAGGTGAATGTGGATCATCTTCAAACTGTGTCTGAAAAGTATTAATTAACGGTAGAAGCCATATAACTGTTCTAAAATCATCTTCAAACTAGGGCAAGTGCCCTACAAATAAATGGGGATAGGGAAAATAAATTAAAATCAAGTAAAATAACAGGAAGGGGGGTGGATGTG
>BLSH010059721.1:16802-28737 GCA_018402905.1 Glandirana rugosa | reverse complement strand
CGATACCTAAAGTAGTGGCTAGAAGGTGACAGACTTTTCTTATGTCAGTAAACCCACCATTAACTTGCCAAGAGGTTCTACCAAGTAAACCATGGGGAAGGACCAGAGGGAAGACGAGAACGAAACCGGGGGTAGACACAAGTTCTTTAGGAGACGGAGGTACCCCAAGGACGAATATAACGAAGCCTGTCCCCCCAAGTTAAATGTAGGGCGAACACCTCTCGAGGAACGTACAGGGAGTTATAACAGAACCTAAAAAGGATAAGAATGGTGGGAGTTAGGTTACCTGTCTGACTCTCCCAATTAGTCCTCATCACAACTCGCTTGGGCCTGACATTGCAAGCCCAGGCATGGCTTGAAATAACCCGAACGATTTTTGAAATGTCCGGGTCCGGGTCCGTGCCACGGACACCCTAAAGTTCGGTACGGACCCGAACGTTACAGTCCGGGTTCGCTCAACACTACTCCTGATTAACCCTCTCAGTCTGTCCATTGGATTGAGGGTGGTAAGAATAGGAAAAATCCAAGACAATATTGAGGGACATGCAAGGAGCTCTCCACAAGCGGGATGTAAATTGAACCCCCCTGTCCGAAGCAATATAAGCAGGAACCCCATGGAGGCAGAGGATTTCTTGAACACAGATGGGGGCCAAAGCAAGAGCAGAAGGGAGACCAGGAAGGGGTACCAAATGAACCATCTTGGAGAACCGTTCAATTACCACCCAAATGACTGTATTCTTTTCAGACAGTGGAAGATCGGTGATGAAATCCATAGCAATGTCAGTCCAGGGCTCCTTCGGAATGGGCAAGGGCATGAGCAGACTGGCAGGGGCTTGTGTGGAGGAATTAGACTGGGTACAAACATGGCACGCCTTTACATAGCCTTTGACATCTGAACGGAGAGTAGGTCACCAGTAGTGGTGACTGATGAGCTGAAGGGATCGAAGGAACCCAGCATGACCTGACACCTTGATAAATGTCCCCAATGAAGGATCTTAGGTCTTAATTCTGTGGGGACGAAGGTCTTGCCAGGAGGAATTTTAGACTCCAGAGTGGTGGAATGGACAAGATTACACCTGGTTGGAATAATCGGCTCAGGTTCAAAGGTGGGCTCCTCATCCAAAGTGTCAAAAGACCTAGAGAGTGCATCAGCCCCGCTGTTGCAGGAACCAGGTTTGTAAGTGATCTTGAAATTGAAGCAGGAAAAGAACAGACTGCCGCGGCCTGTCTGGGATTCAGTCGTTTTGTATTCTGTAAGTACTGTAAATTTTTTGTGATCAGTGAAGATTGTTATGGAGTGAGGGGAACCCTCCAGCAGATAACGCCATTCCTCTAACACTAATTAAATTGCAAGAAGCTCCCGGTCGCCAATAGCATATTTTTTCTCTGCCTGTGAAAATTTTTTGGAGAAAAATGCACAAGGTTGTCGTGTATTCTCAGATAATTGCAGAAGCACCTCTCCTACTCCAGGAGGGGAAGCGTGCACTTCAATAAAAAATGGGTCCCCAGGATTAGGTCTCCTCAAGAGAGGACCAGAACAAAGGTTTGTTTGAGATCATGGAATGCAGGGACAGCTTCAGGAGGCCATTCTTGGCATTAGCACCTTTCTTGGTCAAGGCAATAATGGGCGCAGCAATGGAAGAGTAGTTCTTAACCACTTCAGCCCTGGAAGGATTTCACACGTTAGGACCAGAGCACTTTTTGCAATTCGGCACAGCGCCGCTTTAATTGACAATTGCGCAGTCGTGCGATGCTGTACCAAAATGAAATTTGAGTCCTTTTTTTCCCACAAATAGAGCTTTCTTTTGGTGGTATTTGATCCCCCCTGCGTCATTTCTGATCATCGCTATAAACAGAAGAAGAGTGACAATTTTGCAAAAAAAAACAATTATTCTTACTTAAATAAAATACAAATAATAAAAAAAAATATATAAAAAAAAATTTTTTTCATCGGTTTTGGCCGATTTATATTCTTCCTCATATTTTTAGTAAAAAAATCGCAATCAGCGTTTATTGATTGGTTTGCTCAAAAGTTGCCGCGTTTACAAACCATGAGAATTCACTGGGTTTTTTAAAAATTTTTTACTAGTAATGGCGGCGATCTGCGATTTTTAGTGATACTGCGATATTGCGGTGGACATGTCGGACCATTTTGACACTTTTTTGGGACCATTGGCATTTATACAGGGTTCAGTACTATAAAATTGCACTGATTACTGTGTAAATGCCATTGACAGTGAAGGGGTTAACCTGGAGGGGGCGCTCTAAGGGTTAACTGTGTTCCCTAGGTGTGTTCTAACTGTATGGGGCCTGGGCTGGCAGGGAGAGGGGAGTGATCATGGCTTCCATATACAGGAAGCCTGTGATCACAGCCCTTCCCCCTCTGTCAGAACAGAGATCCGTGTAGGTAAACAGAGATCCGTGTTTACCTACACAGACCTCCGTTCTGTCACTCTGGGGGGGATCGCAGGTAGCCAGCGGCGATCGAGTCCGCCCCACCCACTCCCTGCCCCCCCCCCGGAACACAGTAAGCAAGCCTCCGGCAGCGCGCATGCTCACAATACTAGTTATCGCAGCCGCCGTCAGGTGACGGCGGTTTGCTATAACAAGCCACTCTGCCGCAGTCACGCTGCGGCAGGTGGTCGGCAAGTGGTTAATAAATCGCCTATAATAAATGGAGAACCCAAGAAATCACTGTGTGGCCTTGAGGCTGGCAGGAAGAGGCCAGTTGGTAATGGCCGAGACCTTTTCGGGATCCATATGAAGACCCAAACTGGAGACAAAGCATCCCAGAAACAGGACCTCAGAACATTCAAAAGAACATTTCTCCAGCTTGGCATACAGGTTATTTTCCCTAAGGTGCTGGAGTACAACCCGGACATGGTTTCTGTGGACAAGCATATTTTCCGAAAAGATTAGAATGTCATCCAGATAGATGACCACAAATTAATACAGCAAATCCCTGAAGACCTCATTGATGAAATTTTGAAATACAGCTGGGGCATTACACAGCCCAAAGGCCATAACAAGGTATTCATAATGCCTGTCTCTTGTGTTAAAGGTGGGTTTCCATTTGTCACCCTCCCTTATCCGGATTGTAGGCACCCCTGAGATCCAACTTGGTAAAGATGGAGACGCCTTTCAACCTGTCAAATAGCTCAGAGATTAGGGGTAAGGGGTATCAGTTCTTGATTGTCACTGTGTTTAAACCTCGATAATCAATGCAAGGTCTTAAGGTGCCATCCTTTTTGGCAACAAAAAAGAACCCTGCTCCAATTGAACCCTTTCTCTAGGTTTTCAGTGAAATGAAGGCAGACAGTACAGTTACATCACAATTTGGTACAAGAGGAATCAGAGGGCCCTGCTCATTAGAGCTTACAATCTAAGAGGGAGGGTCAATTGATACAAAAGGTAAAAGCTGTGGGGGGTGAGCTGATGTAGAAAGAAATAGTATTAGGTAGAAGCAGGATAAGCTTTTTTAAAGAGAAAAGTTTTCAGGGATCATCTAAAGATGGATAGATTAGAAGACAGTTGGACTGATTGGGGTAGGGAGTTCCAAAGGATGGGAGAAGCTCTCGAGAAATCCTGGAGGCGAGCATGGGAGGAGGTGACAAGGGAGCTAGAGAGCAGGAGGTCTTGGGAGTACCGAAGAGGGCGGCTTGATTGGTATTTTGAGGCTAGGTTAGAGATGTATCTGGGGGCAGAGTTGTGGATGGCTTTGTAAATTATTGCTAGTACTTTGAATTTTATACGTTGGGTGAGTGGAAGCCAGTGGAGAGATTGGCAGAGAGGCAGGAGGACACTGAGCAGTTGGCAAGGTAGATAAGTTTTGCAGCAGCATTCATTATTGACTGAAGGGGGAATAATGTAAGCAAAGATAATCCAATGAGGAGAGAGTTGCAGTAGTCGAGGCGAGAGATAACCAGAGAGTGAATTAGAAGCTTGGTGGTGTCATTGGTTAAAAAGGGGCGTATTATAGCGATGTTGCGTAGGCTGAGGCGGCATGATTTGGACAGGGATTGGATGTGGTCTTGAAAGGACAGTTCAGAGTCTAGGGTTACCCCTAGCACCCTGGCATGTGGGGACCACTAATAGTTGTGCCATTGATCTTAACAGAGAAGTCAGGGGAAGGGGCACGTGGGGGAGGAAATATCATGAGCTAAGTTTTAGATAGATTCAGTTTGAGGAAGTGCTGTGACATCCAGGCTGATATGTCTGTTAGTAAGGCAGTGATCTGTGAGGAGACTGATGGGGTGAGTTGAGGGGTAGAGAGATAGATTTGGGTGTCATCGGCATATAAATGATAGTGGAAACCATGGGAGGTGATAAGCTGACCCAGGGAGGACGTGTAGATCGAGAATAGTAGAGGTCCAAGGACAGAACCTTGGGGGACCCCAACGGTAAGAGGAGTTGGAGAGGAGGAAGTGGAGTTGTAAGTGACACTGAAGGTGCGGTGAGATAGGTAAGATTCAAACCAATGGAGAGCACAGCCATGGAGACCAAGCAAATTGAGTTTTTTGAGGAGGAGGGGGTGATCAACTGTATCAAAGGCAGCAGAGAGATCCAAGAGTAAGAGTATGGAATAATGACCGTTGATTTTTGCTGTTAGTAAGTCGTTTGTGAGTTTTAAGAGGGCGGTTTCTGTGGAGTGGTGTGGACAAAATCCAGACTGAAGGGGATCAAGAAGGTTGTTTTCAGTGAGGTGGTCACTCAGTCGGTTGTAAACTAAACGTTCAAGGATTTTGGAGGCAAAAGGGAGTAATGAGATGGGTCTTAGGTTGCTAAGATTGGTGGGGTCCAGTGTGGCCTTTTTTGGTATGGGAGTGACTAGTGCATGTTTTAGAGGGTTGGGGAAGATGCCAGTAGAGATGGAGAGGTTGAAGATATGAGTTAAAGAGTGTAGGATAGAGTCAGAGGGTGACTGTAGTAGTTGAGAAGGAACAGGGTCTAGGGTACAGGAGGTTAGGTGGGCGTTAGAGAGAAGTTTAGTGACTTCCTCTATAGTAGCTGGGTTAAACGAGAGTATTGATTGTGCAGGAGGACAAAGAGTATGAGGGGAGTGAGAAACCTGTAGAGAGGAGATCTCGAGACGAATTGTATCAATCTTATTTTTAAAGTGATGAGCAATCTCCTGGGCAGTGAGCAAGTTGGTGGGTGGAGTTAATGGAGGACGAAGTAGAACGTTAAAGGTAGAAAAGAGTTGATGGGGGCTCCGTGAGAGGTTGTTGATAAGAGCGATAAAGTAGGTCTGTTTGGCAGTGTGGAGGCAGGAATGGTATTGTTGGAGGGCAGATTTATATTGGCTGAAATCTTGCTGTGACTTAGTCTTACGCCACAGACACTCAAGAGCACGGCTCTTTTTTTTGGGGCTTTTGGTATCGTCTGTCTGCCAGGGTTGTAGCGGTCGGGCCTGATTCTGTGTGTAGTGAGGGGGGCCAAGGTATCTAGGGTGGATGACAGTGAGCTGTTGTATATAGAAGTGGTCAGGTTGGGGCAGGACAAGGATAAGATTTTGTTGTAGAGACAATCTGTAGCAGAAAAAAGAAGAGAAGGGTTAAGATGGCGAAGGTTTCTACGGGTAATTGTTTGGTAGCTGGAAGGCAAGGAGGAGGAAGACAATGAGAGAATTAAAGTAATAAGGTGGTGATCAGAGAGAGGAAAAGGAATGTTGGAGAGGTTGCATGGAGTGCATAGGTAGGAGAATATGAGGTCAAGGCAGTTGCCATCAGTGTGAGTAGAAGCATGTGTCCATTGTTTTAGGTCAAAAGAGGAAGTTAGCCTCAGAAAGTTAGAAGTAGCAGGAGTGTCAAGATTAGCAGGGATGCCATCCCCGAAATCGCTATTTGCAGTGGGAAGCGTAGAAGCAACTGATGTGGTGGCAACAGGAAGTCCCTCCTTCTGGACCACTTTGAGTAGACAGGACAAAAAACAGGCCAAGCCAATATCTGCCCAGAAGTTCAGTCATGTGGAGAATGGAGCTGTAACCAGGGAAGACCCAATATGATGGGGGTTGAGGTCTTAGGTAGGACAAGAAAGGATATCTTCTCCTGATGGAGTATTCCTACTGACATCTTAACTGGAAGGGTCTGGAAGTGGATGGGGCCCCTTGGAAGAACCATACCATCGATCGCAGAGACCGCCAATGGAGTGGCGAAAGCTTAAGCTTCATGGAAGAGGCCGTTTTCCAGTCCATAAAATTGCAAGCAGCTCCAGAATCAAGGTATGCCAAGACCGAATGAGAAGAAGCACCGTTATGAAAGAACACCGACAGAAGGAGATGTGAAGGTGAGGGTTCAATGCCCCACCTTCCATACGTATTAGACCTGAGCGTTTCCCAGACACAGCAAGCAAGTGTCACAAAAATGACCTTTGCCCCCACAGTAGAGACACAGGTCCAAAGTTCTGCGCCTAGCACGCTCCTCTGGGGGTAGCCTGGTCCGGCCCAGCTGCATGTGTTCCTCAGCTGGCAGGGGATGCTCCATGGATCGCTGAGAGTGGATTTCAAGCTGACTAGGGACCAAGGAATGCTGGCATCTTCTTTCTAGGGTCCTAGGGAGACTTGGTAGGAAGGTGCAGGTAGGCATCTGCGATCAGTATGGAGTCTGTACCTATCATTGGCACAGCGCAAGGACTCCAAGTGGAACAAAGACCACGGACATGCTCCTCCAATGCAGGAATGCTCTGAGGAACAAATAAGTCAGGCAACATGGATGGTTGGAAACCATAATTTGCCATAAACGGAGACAATAGGGGAGCGGTATTAACGACACTGTTGTGAGCAAGCTCCACCCAAGGTAAGAGGTCTGACCAGTTGTTATGGTGGTCAGAAATGTAGCAACATAAAAACTGTTCCAAGGACTGGTTGGCTCATTCTGCGGCCCAATTGGACGGCGGGTGATAGGCAGAAGAGAAGGAAAGCTGAATTCCCAACTGCGCACAAAAGGCTCACCAAAACCTGGACACAAACTGGTTACCCTTGCCTGAGATGATAACCTTGGGTAGCCTGTGTAAGCAAAAGATCTCCCGAGCAAAAATGGATGCCAGTTCTTTGGATGTGGGCAAAGTGTAATACAATGTGACATTTTCGAGAACCGGTCAACCACCATAAGGATAACTGTGTTGGCCTGAGAGTTGGGTAACTCCACAACAAAACTGACAGTTAGGTCCGAGGCCCCTCTCCATTGGGTATGGGTTGTAGGAGGCCCACTGGAAGGTGTCGTGGTGTCTTACTTGGAGCACTCAACAAGCAGCTATGAAAGTGGCTAAATCAGCACGGAGACTAGGCCACCAGAATTGTTGGGAAATAGCCCAAATGAGTTGATTTTTTCCTGGGTGGCCAGTAGCCTTGGGACAAATCATAAAAACCATAGCCAAAATATGATCGGGAGGTATTACCGGAACAAGAACTGACTCCATCTTGGAAGCGGAGGAAAACTGTCGAGACAATGCATTAGCCCTTACATTCTTAGTACCGGGTAAGAATGAGACTATGAAATTGAAGCTTGACAAAAACAGAACCCATCGCGCCCTTCTGGGAGAGAGTCATTTAGCCTCCGACAAGAATGTGAGATTCTTATGGTCAGTCAGAATGAGAACCGGCACAGTGGTACCTTCGAGGAGATGCCTCCATTCTTTAACCACTTCCGTCATATGGGCGTCATATGATGTCCTTGGGATTGAGTGGTGATATCTGAATGGTGCCTGCAGCTACAGGCACCATTCAGATACCGTTTTTTTCTACAGGCGATTCCCCATCAGATAAAAGTGGTCCGCTTTTGCGTCATCCCCGCCGCTTATCGGACCCGCCGGCAGCGGCGGAGATGATCGGATCCGCCCCCCCCCGGCTCTGTGAGCCGACTGAGCGACTGAGGCCGCTCACTCGGCTCCATAATATGGCAGGGTGGAAAAGACGTCAGAAGTCATCTCTGCCCAACGGTCTTAACAGGCCCATTTTTTTTTTTGCACTGTCATTTTTTTCAAATAATTTTTTTTTTTTTTGCATTTTACTGTGAATATGAAATCTGAGGTCTTTTTGACCCCAGATCTCATATTTAGGAGGTCCTGGCATGCATTTTTCTATTACAAAGAATGTTTACATTTCTTGTAATAGGACTAAAAGTGATCAAATTATTTTCTTTAAAAGAACAGTGTAAAAATAAAAAGTAAAAAGCAAAATAAATAATAAAAAAAAAATAAATAAAGCGCTCCGTCCCGCCGAGCTCGCGTGCAGAAGCGAACGAATGTAAGCCCCGCCCACATATGAAAACGGTGTTCAAACCACACATGTGAGGTATCGCCGCGATCATTGGAGCGAGAGCAATAATGTTAGCACTAGACCTTCTCTGTAACTCAAAACTGCTAACCTGTAGAATTTTCTAAACGTCGCCAATGGAGATTTTTAAGTTGCAAAGTTTGTCGTCATTCTGCGAGCGGATGCAATTTTGAAGCATGACATGTTGGGTATCATTTTACTCGGCGTAACATTATCTTTCACAATATGGAAAAAAATTTACCTAACTTTACTGTTTTCTTATTTTCTAACTAAAAAAATGTAATTTATTAAAAAAAAAGCACACTTTGAAGACCGCTGCGCAAATATGGTGTGACATAAAGTTTTGCAATGACCGCCATTTTATTCTCTAGGGTGTTAGAAAAAATCTATATAATGTTTGGGGGTTCTAAGTAATTTTATAGCAAAAAAAATGTTTTTAACTTGTAAACACCGAACCCAAAAAACAGGCTTGGTCTTGAAGTGGTTAAGGGCTAAAATGATTGCTAACAGCTCTTTGTCCCCAATCTGGTAATTGCATTCCGCAGGAGACAATTTCTTGGAAAAGTAGCCACAAGGATGCATAGCGCTCTCAGAGTTAGGATGTTGAGACAAAAGGGCCCCAACTCCAGTCTCAGATGCATCAACCTCAAGGATGAAAGGTAACGTAGGATCAGGATGTACCAACACAGGAGCAGAAACAAAGGCAGCCTTGAGACTCTCAAAGGCACTAATGGAATCCAGAGACCAAATCTGTGGATTACCGTCCTTCCTGGTCATATCAGTCAGGGGTTTGACCAGAGACGAGAAGTTACGAATAAACTTCCAATAATAATAGGCCAAGCCAAGAAAACGTTGCAGTGGACGTAAACCCACGGGTCAGGGCCACTGTAGAACTGCTGAAAGTTTCTCTGGGTCAATCCAAAAAAAACAGCAGTGGAAACATAACCCAGGAATTTAACCCGTTCACAATGGAACCCGCCCTTCTCCAATTTACAATACAGGTTATTATCTCTCAGCCTCTGAAGCACACAGCAGACATCTGTGTGATGACTATCTAGGGAATTGGAAAATATGAGAATATTGTCGAGAAAAGCCACCACACATAGCTGGAACAAATTTTGGAGGACATTGTTGATAAATTCATGAAAAACTACTGGAGCATTGCAAAAACTAAACAGCATTACGAGGTATTTGTAATGGCCTGTTCTAGTATTAAACGCAGTTTCCCATTCATCGCACTCCCTGATCCTCACGAGATTGTATGCCCCTCTCAAATCAAGCTTCATGATAACCGTTGCTCCCTTGAGGTGGTCAAATAACTCCGTAATCAACGGAATCGGATAAGCATTCTTAATCGTGAAGCGATTAAGACCCCTATAATCAATACAAGGTCTCAGTTCACCACTCTTCTTTTTCACAAAGAAGAAACCAGCACCAGCAGGAGACGAGGATTTGCAGATGAATCCTCGAGAAAGTGCGTCGGCAACATACTCCTCCATGGCTTTGTCCTCTGAGACAAAGGGTAAACCCAGCCACGAGGGGGTATGGCACCAGGTTGAAGGTCAATTGTGCAATCATACGACCAGTGTGGAGGCAAACTAATGGCTTGTGATCTCTGGCCCCAATGCCCATATGTGGAACGGGGATCACGCATTCTGTTTACTTTATTATTGTTCCCATGGGTAGTGGCCATGTGATAAATCAGGTGACTGATCATGCTACCTAGATTCCCTTTACTTCCAGGACAAGAAGTCACGTGATCGGCCGACCCAATCAGAGACTCCCGATTGGTGGCTGTGACCTAAAAGCAAAAGATAGACGCACCTCTGTATCCGCAGAAGAAGTCCCGCCCACGGACGATGCGCGTCCGGGCGTTTGGGAGGTTCATGATGTGCCATTTACAGTCACCTCTAGGAGCATCTCTTTGTACATTGCGGATGCACATGCTGTTTTTACTTGGCACTTGGTCTAAGTGCTAGTTATGTAAATGCACAGATTTTATCTTCAAACATTTTTATATATACAGAGAGCATTAGATCTTTTTCTGTTGTTTTGCACACTTCTGGGAATGTGTACGGTCTCTGTCGATCTGATGGTCTGATTTTGGAATAACGAGATTGGTGATATGAAGGATCTGCACCTTAAAGCTACATATCTCTGTCCCTGTGTTGGGAAATGCTTATGAGACCTCACTGGTATACCCAGGGGTCCATGTGAAAAGGTGAGTAGCCTGAGTGATCTGTGGTGGAGGTTGTTACAGTGTGATCTACATATTTAATCAAGCCCTACTGTCACCTGTGGTGTATCTATGTCTTCTTGGATGCAATCTTTTAATTATGATTATGGACTGCTCATTTCTTTAATCTATTACCATAATAGCCCCGTGCGTGAAATCGGGGTCCCCTTTGGGGATACACTCACCAGAATCAGGTGAGAGATTCGCATTGGGTTCAAACTTGGATGTAGAAGTTGTGAGACCAAAGGCTTCAGGCGAGAGCCCAACTCCTTCATAAGTATCCGGTATCCCAATCAGCTCCACAAAGATAATCCCTCGTACAACATAAAGGAGGAGGAAAGAAAGGAGCAGGACGCCAACATAACCTAAAATTGTAACATTTATTTGAACCCTCCACTCCCCTAAAAGCCACTCACATTATAAAACAATAAGAAGCGCTGTTAAATGTACATATCGTGGCTAGTTACCACTTCCGGGATTGGCGTCCAAGATCCGATCGGTGCCCACCCGATTAGTCCTGAGATCACTGTCTCCGTTCGTAGGTAACCAGCTCAGTCCAATGCGTCACTAGGCTCCGTGCTGACGCGTTTCGTCATATATGACTTCGACAGAGGGCGTGGCCTAGTGACGCTCCGCATTGGTCTTATAGCAGCCGCCACAGGAAATGAATACCCATGTGAAAGCGCAGCTTACCCATCTCCAGGCAACGCAGTCAACAGCATCCAAGCCGTGCAATACCACTTATCTTAAAATTCACAAGCAGAGCCGCTAGGTGGCTCTATACTTCAAAAACCAGGTAAACCATTACAGTCTACCAGGTTGACACCAATTATGGGCAATATATTATATAGTTGCCTGGAGGTAAGTAAATGCAGTCTACTAACAACCTTACATAACCATAGTATTTCAAAGTGAACTGCACAGTATGCTTGAAGGTAGAATCACCTCAATCAAGAAGCAACCCACCAGCAGGTGACCTGAACTTGTATAACATAAAAAGGTGACAATAAAAATACTAAAAAATGCACCAGACATGCACCAAAATTATCCCAAAGTGGAAAAATACAATATGTTCAAGTCCAGTGGACGACCACCCAACGAAGAACTAACTCCACTAAGATGGAAGTTCGTATGACACGTCAAGTGAAACTTTATGATACCAATACATTCCAACAATCATCTGACGTAAATGAATGGAGGTCCGTTGATATATTATATAACGGGTATTAACCACAGTTGGACCATCTGACATTACCAAATGGACCAAAAACTTCATATCTCGGTGGATCGCCGAGACGAACACTTAAAATTCTATTCACCATAACGTGCCGAACCTACGACAACTGACGCAACGGACCTCTACCCATTCGACGCGAAAGTGTACCCATAAGTAAAGGACACCGCCGACGATATTCTGGTTACGCCTC
>BLSH010059721.1:2928-16149 GCA_018402905.1 Glandirana rugosa | reverse complement strand
ACACAGAAGTGACATGTGCTAAAAGGTTGTACTTCTGCGTAACGACCGGGACTTAACCCGGAAGTCGGTTTCCTTGCTAGAGGGTGTATTGGTTTTCTAAAAGTAATCCTTAACAGAACTGAAGACGGAGTGGGTATTAAAGAAAACCAAGCTCCCGGTAAAGAAGTTGGTCTCCTCTCCGCAACGATACCCCCGTTTTAAACGGGGGTCGTAGCGTTTACATAAATACCCACTCACCCTTCTGTCCAGTTAAAAACGGTTGTCTTCTTCCCTTGAGGAAAAAATACAATCCATATATCTACTAGACAAAAAGTAGCAGTGATTCCTCCGAACACTTCCAGATGAAAAACAGATCATCTATATACCTAACATAAAAAAGGAGTTCCCTTCTTCTGTTGGCAAAAATTGACCTGTCTTCCCACTCACCCATAAATACATTTGCGATGCTGGGGGCAAATTTTGCCCCCATAGCAACGCCTCTCCTCTGGTTGAAGAAATGGCCCTCGAACCAAAAGAAATTATGGGTGAGGCAGAAGTCAAGACAATTCCTAATGAAAATCTTTTGGTTATGTGGGAGATCGTTCCTTTGGCTGAAGGCCCAATTCAGGGCCAGCAATGCGTCTTCATGTTGGAAAATCGTGTACAGTGAAGACACATCCGCCGTAACAAGAAATATATCCGGATCATCACTGAATACCACCTGTTCTAATCTATGCAAAAAATCTTTGGTGTCTTTAAGATATGCTTTAGTTTGAACCACACTCCCTTGCAGGAAGTGGTCCACGTATTCCCCCACTCTTGACGAGACTGACCCAATCCCATTGACAATGGGACGGCCAGGTGGGTTCAGGGGGTCCTTATGTATTTTAGGCAGGGTATAGATGGTTGGAATACGTGTACTTAAAGGAACCAAGTACCTCTTTTCCTTCCTGGATAGTATATCTGCCTGGAATCCCCCCTCAACTAAGTTCTCTAGATCTTTTTTATATTGCATAGTGGGGTCTCCATCTAATTGTTGATAGGTGGTGGTATCCATTAACATCTCAGTCAATTGGGACACATAGAAGCCTTTATCTAGAATCACCACACCCCCTCCTTTATCTGCCGGCCTAATGATTACTTCTTTTCGTTTTTCTAACTCCCTAATTCCATTCTCAATATGCATAGGGTTCACCCCTTTATTAGGTGTAATTTGTTGAAGGTCCCTCAAAATCAACCCTTTGAACGCATCAAGGTGGTGTGACCCATTTTGTGCCGGGTTGAATAAAGATTTATTTTTTAGGCCACTATTGACCACACCTGTTTCAACATTCCCCGTAGGGGTGGGCTGAGAAGTTTTATTTAGGAAGAATCTTTTTCTATTTAGGGTCCTCATGTATTTGTGGACATCCACAAATACCTCAAAGTTATTGATAGGTCTCTTGAGACCACATTTAAGACCCAAGTTGAGAATGTTAGTCTCCTTGGGCGACGATTGGACCCCTGCCAGATTATAGATCCCTCCTAATGTGCATCTAGTTTTCATTTTTTGGACCCTCCTACCTGCCCTTCACCCTCTCCCTCCCTTCTTTGCATTAATGGGGGAATGTCCCTCCTGTACTGTGGAGGTGCTTGGGGTCTCACTGTCTCTGGATAACCCCTCTCCTCCCAGGGGGATGGATAGTGCATTTCTCTGGGCGTTGATTGGTACCCATGGTGCCTCATTCCTGATGGACCTCCCCTGTAAGGTCGACTTCTCCCCCTCACAGGTCTCCCCTGTCCTCTCCCTAAAAAATGATTCTGTTGGCGAGGTGTGGGGTGCTGGGGCTCACCATAGTCCTCTAATGCACTATATCTGTTGGAGGTATTTACTTGATATGTCATGGTATCGCCTCTGGGACCCTGAGGAGTCCCAGATGGGTTATAACACTGTATTTGACTCTTCCTGGTCTCCCCATCAGGCCTATTTTTATTCTTGCCTTTTTTAACACAAGGGGTCTGGAAGCGATTATAGGCAACCGGACCCTGAGTTGAGGGAGTGTCCCTACATTCCGTCCCTTGTCTGGACGCATTGCCCCTAGGGGCGACTCCATCTGTGCTGTGTATGGCCAGGAGTAAGCCCTATTATTTTTGCATTCCATGTAATCCCTTTGGAACTTTTTAATTTTCTTTTTTTGTGTGTCTCTGTCTACCTTTTCTAATTTCTTTTTAATCCTAACATTAAAATCTGTCACCTGCTGTGTTTCTTTAATTGGCTCGATCTGTTGTTGCAGGTCTCGAATCTTAGACTCTAATTTGACCATTTTGAGTCTCTTCCTTTTAAGGATGAGCTCATGCAACCTCAAACCCACCCCATCAAAAAAGTTTTTCCATTCATCAGCGCTCTCTTGGTCGTCCAAACCATCTTGTGGAGGAACATCCCAACGCAGGCTCCGTATTAGGATATTCTCTTTCACATAATGCTCCATGGTGAAAATATCCCACCATGTCCTCACCTGTTTTTCCAGAGCATTACCTAAAGCAAATAGAATCCCACTATAGTTAGTTAGGGTCCAATTGTCGCCCAAGGAGACTAACATTCTCAACTTGGGTCTTAAATGTGGTCTCAAGAGACCTATCAATAAGTTTGAGGTATTTGTGGATGTCCACAAATACATGAGGACCCTAAATATAAAAAGATTCTTCCTAAATAAAACTTCTCAGCCCACCCCTACGGGGAATGTTGAGACAGGTGGATACCACCACCTATCAACAATTAGATGGAGACCCCACTATGCAATATAAAAGAGATCTAGAGAACTTAGTTGAGGGGGGATTCCAGGCAGGTATACTATCCAGGAAGGAAAAGAGGTACTTGGTTCCTTTAAGTACACGTATTCCAACCATCTCTACCCTGCCTAAAATACATAAGGACCCCCTGAACCCACCTGGCCGTCCCATTGTCAATGGGATTGGGTCAGTCTCGTCAAGAGTGGGGGAATACGTGGACCACTTCCTGCAAGGGAGTGTGGTTCAAACTAAAGCATATCTTAAAGACAACAAAGATTTTTTGCATAGATTAGAACAGGTGGTACTCAGTGATGATCCAGATATATTTCTTGTTACGGCGGATGTGTCTTCACTGTACACGATTATCCAACATTAAGATGCATTGCTGGCTCTGAATTGGGCCTTCAGCCAAAGGGAGGATCTCCCACATAACCAAAAGATTTTCATTAGGAATTGTCTTGACTTCTGCCTCACCCATAATTTCTTTTGGTTCGAGGGCCATTTCTTCAACCAGAGGAGAGGCGTTGCTATGGAGGCAAAGTTTGCCCCCAGCATCGCAAATTTATTTATGGGTGAGTGGGAAGACAGGTCAATTTTTGCCAACAGAAGAAGGGAACTCCTTTTTTATGTTAGGTATATAGATGATCTGTTTTTCATCTGGAAGTGTTCGGAGGAATCACTGATAGAGTTTATTGAAAAGTTAAACAGTAACTCTAATAACATTGTCCTCACTAGCCAGTGGAGTCGGAATCAAATCCATTATCTTGATGTCACCATTAGTAGGACTAATGACACCCTGGCTACTAAGGTTTTTTTTAAACCGACTGACAGGAATAGTTTCCTGCCCTGGTTTAGTGGTCATCACCCGCTTTGGTTGAAGAACATACCAAAGGGGCAGATGATGCGGGTACGAAGGAATTGTTCAGATCTTGAGTCTTTTCACGAACAGTCGGTAGTACTTAGGGACAGGTTTGAGGAAAAAGGTTATAAGAGGGAGCATTTGGATTTGGTCATTAATGAAGTAGCCAGTGTATCGAGAGACACATTACTCACTGACTAACCCCGCGGGTCTTCTCAAATGAATACACATCAGTTTTGTTTTATCACTGGGTACCATGAACAGTACCAACAGGTTGAAGTAATATTCAAGAAACATTCGCATGTTTTGCTGATGGACAGATTACTGGGTCCCGTTCTTCCCACTCGCCCTAAGTTTATTTACGGTAAAGGTCCCAATATAGGAGATAGGGTTGTACGTAAAGTACTTGACCCTCCTACCAAACCCTTAACCTTTTGGGACCAAAAGGGTTTTTACACCTGCAGGAAATGCAGGGCCTGTAAGGAAGTCACCACTACTTTGAGAGGGTTGAAATCCTTCTCTTCCTATGCTAATAACTCAGAGTTCAAGATCTGGACTTCATCACATGTAATATGACACATGTGGCGTACGCCCTGAGATGTCCCTGTGGTCTACTCTACATTGGGAGGACTAAGCGCCCCCTCCGTGTTCGGATTGCTGAGCATATTGCGAACATAAAATTAGGCTTTAGGGACCATAACGTCTCACTTCATTTTTTGAAGTCTCACAATCGTGACCCATCGGGTCTCACGTTCTGGGGGGTGGACCGATTGGTGCCACCCTGGAGGGGAACGAATTTAATTTGTGACCTGTCCAGACGTGAGACCCGATGGATCTATTTAACAGACTCCCTCACGCCTAAAGGCCTGAATGTGGAGTTGGACATCAACTGCTTTATTAATGATTATTGATTGTGACATGCATGTCGGAGATTCTGGAATTTATATGGTTAACGGCTATTTACTTATAATTAGTCCGCAATGTCCTATTATCTGCATTCTTTGTATATGATATACTTGTGTCCGTTTGGAATTTTTTTGGGATAATTTTGGTGCATGTCTGGTGCATTTTTTAGTATTTTTATTGTCATCTTTTTATGTTATACAAGTTCAGGTCACCTGCTGGTGGGTTGCTTCTTGATTGAGGTGATTCTACCTTCAAGCATACTGTGCAGTTCGCTTTGAAATACTATGGTTATGTAAGGTTGTTAGTAGACTGCATTTACTTACCTCCAGGCAACTATATAATATATTGCCCATAATTGGTGTCAACCTGGTAGACTGTAATGGTTTACCTGGTTTTTGAAGTATAGAGCCACCTAGCGGCTCTGCTTGTGAATTTTAAGATAAGTGGTATTGCACGGCTTGGATGCTGTTGACTGCGTTGCCTGGAGATGGGTAAGCTGCGCTTTCACATGGGTATTCATTTCCTGTGGCGGCTGCTATAAGACCAATGCAGAGCGTCACTAGGCCATGCCCTCTGTTGAAGTCGGATATGACGAAACTCGTCAGTGCGGAGCCTAGTGACGCATTGGACTGAGCTGGTTACCTACGAACGGAGACGGTGATCTCAGGACTAATCGGGTGGGCACCGGTCGGATCTTGGACGCCAATCCCGGAAGTGGTAACTAGCCACGATATGTACATTTAACAGCGCTTCTTATTGTTTTATAATGTGAGTGGCTTGTAGGGGAGTGGAGGGTTCAAATAAATGTTACAATTTTACGCTATGTTGGCATCCTGCTCCTTTCTTTCCTCCTCCTTTATGTTGTACGAGGGATTATCTTTGTGGAGCTGATTGGGATACCGGATACTTATGAAGGAGTTGGGCTCTCGCCTGAAGCCTTTGGTCTCACAACTTCTACATCCAAGTTTGAACCCAATGTGAATCTCTCACCTGATTCTGGTGAGTGTATCCCCAAAGGGGACCCCGATTTCACGCACGTGGTGTTTGTATGGTGGCGGCACGTTTTACAACATTTTGGCCCACACTTTATGAAGACTGCATGAACTGTCTTTGAAGTTTTAGGAGATTGATATGAGCGCTGCTTCAGAGACTTCTCTGTTTATTTCACTGCGATTTACATATCTCACTTTGAGTTATATACCAGCGGCTGTTTAGGACTGAGGAGGAATCACACTTCCCTATAGCGCTGAGCAGAGAGTTTGTGGCAAAATTTTTTTTCTCTGGTGTTATTATTACCATAATAGCGCTGCACTATTTCTTTTACAAAACTACCGGCTTGACTTTTGTCAAAGACATCGCTAAATCCGCAGTACTCCTCCGGCAGGGAGGGGAGTGATGAGGTGCACAAGACTTTAGCCACTTTCTGAAAGAATGTCTTACTGCATTGTGGCGACCAGGAAAGAACCTCAGCACAAAGCCAATCAAAAGAGGGGTTGTGCTTCTGTAACCAAAGATAACCAATAACCACATGGAAATGAGGTGAGGAAATTACTTGGAATTTGATTATCTCATGGTGAAGAGCCCCTACGGCCATGGTCAACGGAGCAGTCTCATGAGTCACATGGGCAGGCTGTAGAGGTCTCCCATCAATAGCCTCAATGGCAAGTGGAGTCGCACAAAGCTGCAATGGAATCGAGTGCTTAGACACAAAGGCACAACTATGAACAGGCCTGCAGCCCCAGAGTCGATTAGAGCCTGTATCTCAATGGATGACTCAGACCAAGAAAGGGCAATGGAACCAGGGGCTTATCCTTCAGGATAACTGGGGACGTAACAACACCACCTAAGGTCTGTCCCCTACAGGACCTCAGGTGCAAGCATTTCTTGCCTGGCCACAATAAAGGCAAAATTGGTCTGAGCACTGACAGGCTGACCTCCCCCCACCCCTTCAACCTCTGCAGCAATGCTGGCAGCACTCATACGTCTATTTCCCAGAGAACCTCTGGATATGACGTTGAGTATGTGGTCTCAATGGTCGACCATGGCGAGGCCTGTTCTGAGTGGAACCTGTCCTGTTAAACCGCTGTTTGGTCTTGGCTACCATTCTGCAGGTCAGTTTCAGGGTCTTGGCAATATTCTTATAGCCTAGGCCATCTTTATGTAGAACAACAATTATTTTTTTCAGATCCTCAGAGAGTTCTTTGCCATGAGGTGCCATGTTGAACTTCTAGTGACCAGTATGAGAGAGTGAGAGTGATAACACCAAATTTAAAACATCTGCTCCCCATTCACACCTGAGACGTTGTAACACTAACGGAAATGGCTGATTGTGCCCAATTTGGATATCTTCACTTTGGAGTGTACTCACTTTTGTTGCCAGCGGTTTAGACATTAATGGCTGTGTGTTGAGTTATTTTGAGGGGACAGCAAATTTACACTGTTATACAAGCTGTACACTCACTACTTTACATTGTAGCAAAGTGTAATTTCTTCAGTGTTGTCACATGAAAAGATGTAATAAAATATTTACAGAAATGTGAGGGGCGTATTAACTTTTGTGAGATACTGTATATTAACTACCTACCTTGAGTGGGAAGTAGGTGAGGCTATAATACTTTTTTTGATCTCTTGACAATATTGTCTGTTTACATGCTGGTGGATATACAAATGTATGTATACAGTATATTTTTATTTTCTGTGAGAATTTGTGAAGACATGCAAATTCTAGGTTCATCTCTGTTTACACAATATACTATAATACTTTCTTTAATCTGACACATTCCTGTTCCTATCATGACATACTGATGGATTTCTGAACTTGTTAATAAACCACTTTATAACCACTTTGCTCAAACAAAGGACAGAACACTTACCCAAAGGATATCAGATTAATGGCACCATGTTGATGGACCATTAGATTATCTAAAACTTCCTCAATAGTACAGAAAGATAACTCTAGATTGAAAGCAAATTACTCCAAAGCTTGGACTGGTTGGCAAAGGTTTGTGCAATCACCATGTCAAAAAGAGGACACTGCAAAAGTCACCTTCTGTTTGAATGGGAAGAGTTCATAAACTCTTGGAAAAAATACACTGCGGCACTCAATCACAAGCCAAAGTTGGGGGAAAGGGTCACTTGTAGGGATAAGCCAAACAAGTTCAAGGCAGGTATACAGATCATGAGTAAAGTTTGGGTGCCAAATCTAATCCAATTAAAAGTCAATGTGCAAAAATGTATTGTCCACTTTTTCCCCTGGGGAAAAAGTACCAAAGCAAAAAAGTTTCATCAAATCCTTGATGAGGGTCTGGCATGAATATCAAGGGGAAGCCCCACGCAAAAACAAAGAAAAAGCATGGGGTCCCCCCAGAAATCGATTCCAGACTCATATCTTAACCACTTCAGCCCCGGAAAGATTTCCCCCTTTAGGACCAGAGCCCTTTTTGCGATTCGGCACTGCGTCGCTTTAACTGAAAATTGCGCGGTCATGCGACGTTGTACCCAAACAAATTTGCATCCTTTTTTCCCCACAAATAGAGCTTTCTGTTGGTGGTATTTGATCACCGCTGCGTCATTTCTGATCGCCGCTATAAACAAAAGAAGAGCGACAATTTTGCAAAGAAACCCAAATTTCTTACTTTTTGCTAAAATACAAATCCAAAAAAAAAAAATATAAAAAAACATTTTTTTTCATCGGTTTTGGCCAATTTATATTCTTCCTCATATTTGTGATAAAAAAAAATCGCAATTGGCGTTTATTGATTGGTTTGCGCAAAAGTGGTCGCGTTTACGGATGATGAGAATTAATTTCTGTGGTTTTTATTTTTTTTTATTTTTTACTAGTAATGGCGGCGATCTGCGATTTTTAGCGGTACTGCAATATTGCAGCGGACATGTCGGAACATTTTGACACTTTTATGGGGCCATTGGCATTTATACAGCGATCAGTGCTATAAAAATGCACTGATTACTGTGTAAATGCCATTGGTAGTGAAGGGGTTAACCTGCAGGGGGGCGCTATAAGGGTTAACAGTGTTCCCTGGGCGTGTTCTAACTGTATTTGGGCTGCCCTAACAGGGGAAGGGAAGTGATCACAGTTTCCACGTAGAGGAAGGCTGTGATCACAGCCCTTCCCCCTCTTTCACTCCGGGGGGCATTGCGGATGGCCGGCGGAGATCGAATCCGCCGCACCCGCTCCCTGGCCCTCCCCAGACACAGTGAGCGTGCGGGCGCGCCTCCGGCGGCGCACGCTCACTGTGTGCGATCTCACAGCCGCCGTCATATGACGGCGATTTGCGCAGAGGAGCCACTCTGTCGCCGTCAATTGCCGACCAGCGGTCGGCAAACGGTTAATATGCAGTCTGGAAGGCCAGGAAAAGGGGGGAGGAGACAGGCATGTGCCCCCCCTCCCTCCCGAACCATACCAGGCCACTGTCAGGGCTGGGCACAGTCCTCTCTTCTCAGAGCAAGTTGCTTAGCTGAGGGTTAGTTGCCAGTCTCAGCTTTCACTCTGTCTCACCTGATGTCCATATCCTGCTCGTTAGCCAGCTCTCCTAGCTATATAAACTGCCTAGATCAGATCTCACATACCTTTGCCTGGTCAGCATCTCTGGAGAAATCTCTGCTCTGTGTTCCTGTGTAAGACTTTGCCTGTTTGACATTCCCTTCTGGTTCCTGGATTCAAGACCCTGCTCGGCTGTCTCTTCTCCTGGCTCCCGACCCTGCATTCTGTTTGTTTGACTTCGCTGATCTCTGGACTCCTGCTTCACTGGCTTGCTCTGACTATCCGTTCCATTTACTGAACCCTAGCCATGTTTTGACCAAGTTTACTCTGTTTATAACATTTTACCATTTTACCTTTTTATTAAAAAGTGTGATTTTACTGCACTTCTGTTCATGGTTCCTGACAGCCACATGCCTTCAACATGGATTGGGAACCTTGCCAAGTGGGTCCCCTTGGCAAAGCACCTTGTCCCTAAGTTGATAAGTAAAAATGGCCTCTTCCCCACAACCCTGTATCAATTGTTGTGGGGTTTTGCAGGCAGGGGGCTTATGACAATCTATCAATAATCACATCATCCAGTATGCTGAACGACAACCAATGACCATCTAAAGAAAATCCCACTGACAATCGGATATGTCCGATCCTGATGCTTACTGGTGTCTGTGACGAACGCAAGTATCAGATCACTGCCTTCCTCACTGAATGTTGACAGAGGACCACCCGATCTCACACCGTGCTTGTCACTATCATAACAATACCACTCTCAGCTGCTTCCAGCACAAAGATTTTCCATCTTGCGGGACCACTGTCTAAGTACCAGCCGCCTGAGAGCGATTGTTATCAGGCTAATTCAAGCAATTAACCCTTTTACTGCCACCACCTCTTCTTTTGGGACCGAGCAAGAGGAACTCAAGGTTTTAGCAATACCACTTAGGATTTTAGAATAATCACCTGTAACACACGCTTTCGCCACAGACAGGAGTATTCAGATGATTTCTCCTAAACAGTGACACTCTTCAAAGGAACAGGTTCATTATAGCTTGCATTAAGAGCTTTAGGGACAAGATTAACACTTTTCAGAATAAGGTTTAATAATGAAAAAGTCAAAATTGGTGCAGATGAAATATTTACATTAAAATGGTGTTACAAAGCAATTAGAGACATAATATACAGCAGCAAAGAGATAAGGCAGAATGGAAGGGGATGAAAGATACTTGCAGTTAAATGTCCATGACTGATCAGAGATTGGTCAATGAGTCCACAGGTTCTCAGATGGTTGTTCTTTGATGGTAAGGTGAGAACTGAGCATTGAGCGGTGTATTTCTCAAGTAACGTGGCAGAATTTGGGCGTAAGATAATTTTTTACTGCTCTTCAATTTTTTTTTTTTTTTTACTATGCCACGTTACTTGAGTTATTCTCCTTACTCTTGTTATTTCCCTAATTTGCCTCTAGGAGCCTCTCCTTTCCCCTTGTTTTTTCTGATCCTTGTGGAGAGCTATGTCTACCTGCAGTATACAGCCCCTATATTGATCTATAACTTATTGATCAATAGTTTACCTCTCATCCTTATTGAGGGACACATGGAGTAAAGTTATCTCTACGCTGAATGGTTTACATACCTGGGTGAGCCCACTTTTTGTGTGTATTGATTTGTTACGAACTACCTTACCGGCATGCATTTGTATGTGTATTTATCTCTCTCTTCAACACATGTATTACTGTTTTGTTAAATATTTTGTACTGTATGCTGTGTTAATATGCATTATACTTATATTTATGCATTCTATTTCATATAATTGATTTTCTCTGCAATACAATATTCCCCTGAGGAAGATACAACACTTTTGTGATATGGAAACATGTTGGGATATACGCTTTAAATCACTGGTGGACCATACCCACTTTTGCCCACTGAGTGGTATCCATAATTTGCATTGCTGTATATATTTTACATGTTTGTCCATATGCACATATTATGTGGTTTTACTACTTTTTCAATAAATGACTTATACTTTTTATATACTCTTTATATACCTATTGTGGTTTGAGCATCTGCCCTAATATCCCTTCCCTTGGGGCCACAATATTTGTTATTTTGGGATGTGGTGGAATGCTCACCTTTTTTAGGGGCACACACCAGGGCATTTGTAGTTGTTACTATCCATTACCCTGGGAAGAGGGGAAACTATCAGTGGTTCCCCGGATGATCGGACTTATCGACTTTTGGATTCATTTTATTCAGTATGAATGTCCGCATCCAAATATGTACTTTTAATTAAGATGTCACGTTCCTATCTGGAGGTATGAGACATGGGTACATTTCTACCTTTCAATTAACTAGAGGTCTCTGAGAAGGTCACAGCTGCCTGTGTTTGTTTTATGACCCTTCATTATCTCCAGGCATCCTGTGCTATCTCTTAATGGATCTGATTTATTTGTTTATGATCAGGCCTGGCAAACACATCCAGACCTCTTGGGACCTTGCCACATGACCCAGGAATTCCTAACCTGATGGGAGGGGGAAGAGGGGTAAAGTCATTACAGGGTGTCTATCTGCTTAGAGCTGAAACTGTCATGGTGTACATTTGACAAAATGGTTGCAAGTTTTGTGTGTTCCGCAAGTGATATCATTACAGTGTCGACTGCAAAAAGTAAACAAAGGGGCGGGGTCTCCCAGGTGACATCAGTGACCAAATATGGCCCATTGACGATTAAAATGAAAAAAGATCAAGCTTCTTTGTGAGGATTTGGGTGAGTAGGGGATCAGAGACTGGTAGTGGGGTTGTGATTTTTATTTTTTTGCTGATTTTGTACTCTGTGTGTAATTCTGTGTAATTATTTTAATCGTTGAAGCTTTAGATATGTGTATGTATGATTTTTTATTTTAATTTGTGAGTAGGAAAATATCTTATTTATTTGTTAAAGTAGAATTCAAGTCTAACACTGACTATTCTTAAAAATTTTCCTTCCCCGCTCCTCCTACCTATCCTGCCTACACTGTGTATAAAAATCTTTGTGTGCTTTCCTTTTTTTTAGCTCACTTCGGTCTTATGTGATCCTGCAGCTCCAACTCCCCTGTGTCAGTTAGTGAACCTGCAGGGAAGAGGAGAGAGAGCCAACAACAGCTGGCTCATGGGAGCCTATGAGAGGTGTCACTGCTCAAGCATTCCATGGGTAACTGGAGCTATAGGATTAAGTGACTGGACCTGAGCAAACTAAATAAAGGTAAGTATACAGATCACTTGTACACATGTTTGGCAGGGTAGGTGGGAGGAAGGAGGAGGGAACATTTTTAAAAATAGTTAGTGTTAGGCTTGACTTCCACTTTAAAGTCTATCCCTTTTCCACTTTTTCAACACTGAATAAAACCTCTCCCAAAACCATTGTAACTCACCTGATGTCACTTCTTTGTGTTTCCTCTTCTGGGACTAAAGACAAGTGAGTCACTGCTGCAAGAGCCAGGCCCCGGCATTTGCAGTGGGGTTCAGGCCTTCCACAGACTTCACCTGTTTTCACCTGTTCTTGCTGTTGGAGTCTTTAGGCACTGGTGAAGATCCCATTGATGGACCAATAGGAAGTGTCAATGTCACTAGAAAGTGATGTGGGCACTTGAGAAGGACCGTCCAACACTGCATTGACTACAGATTCAAATTAGTATTTGCGTGAATGCGTTAATTTTTTTAATCATGTAGAGTGATAAGCTAGAGAGGGTTAAGGATGGAATGTCCTTGGCTGGAGTTCAAATTTAAACACTTTTTGGTGCACAGTAATGGATGTAGGAACATTTTATTAATATTCTATATTGCTACTAAAGAGGTTCAAGTATGTTAGGCTGTTAGGTACACGTGTTTGGGCTTGTTCACATGAATGTTACATTTTTTTCACAAATATATCTTTATTGATGCCCCAACCAGGCCAGAACAATTCAATACAGTACAGAAGGAATTGGGAGAGATCGAATAGTGAGATGTACTAATTTTTTTAATTGCGTAAGTGCGTTTATGATTAAACTTAGACATCAGTTACGTCACAACCTGCCAGGAAGAGTTCACGGGTGTAGTGAAAGATCACTGTAACTGTGAAGGATAACCAGGTAGTTACCCTAGAAGTGGTCACGGATTTCTGAGGTTGTCGTTCTTGTCCACTTTTGTCCACTTCAGACACCTTCCGGACTTGGGGTGACGTTTACGGCCCCGGACCGAGAAC
>BLSH010059689.1:1548819-1561285 GCA_018402905.1 Glandirana rugosa | reverse complement strand
AGCTGCCTGATTAACAGCCACCTCTGGATCTCAGCCCACAGCTAAGCAGGGCCATCTTAATGCATGGGCACCCCTGGGCACTGCCCAGGGGCCCCAGGTGCATGAGGGTCCTGTGATAATCTTGCATAACATCATACTTGCCAACCGGGTACTGCCCAGGGGCCCCAGGTGCATGAGGGTCCCGTGATAATCTTGCATAACATCATACTTGCCAACCGGGTACTGCCCAGGGGCCCCAGGTGCATGAGGGTCCCGTGATAATCTTGCATAACATCATACTTGCCAACCGGGTACTACCCAGGGGCTCCAGGTGCATGAGGGCCCCGTGATAATCTTGCATAATATCATACTTGCCAACCGTCCTGCATGTGCCGGGACAGTCATGCTTTTTTACCAAGCTGTCCCGGGATGGCAGCATCCCGGAGCCTGTACTGTACCCTCCTGATCCAAGAATTGGGCCCTCCTGACCCCCCCCCCCCCCCTATACTGTGCCCTTTGTATTAATTAGTCTTTGATATACGGCATGTTTTCTTATTGTTTAAAATCTATTTTATTGAAAGTACTAATAAATATTTGTTTAATTCTATCAACTATTTAAACTTTAATTCTTCAGATTAGGTGCGTAAATTGGGGCAGGCTGGTAGGGGCCCCAGAGTATTACTTTGCCCAGGGGCCCTTGATGTTATTAAGGCGGCCCTGCCATGACCACTGGGGAGGTCTACACTAATTTGCCATTGAGCGCAGTCAGTGTGCAGAACTAGGTTTGGCCAGATGCAGACTACAATTAGAGGTTGCAACATCCACCACTTGGATCATCATGCCCTACTGTAGTCTTGCCAGGTAAATGTCATCACCGGAACAAGTATTCCCTGGTGCTGGAGGATTTTTTTGTGTTTCCGGTTTCTGAGATGGCTGTACAATTTTAGATTTCCTATCTCCCTCCTGATATAACCCCCAGTGTAATGCCCCTAATGTAACCCCCCCTTGTAATACCCATTATGTAACCCCCCCATGTATATCTCCCCCCATGTATATCTGCCCCCTGGTACTTCTCACATGAGCCCTCAGCCCTGATGTAAGCAGCAGGCTGGCTCTTGGAAGAAGCTGTGCAAATATGAATATGCCATGATGGATGGATATCAGTCTGGAGGAGTGGGCCTTCCTAGCCAAACTCTATTTGCATGCAGACTGTTCTATGAATGTAGGCAGGAGCAGTCCACTTTTTCCACTGGCACTCACCTGCAGCGGCCTTACAGCTAGAGAGTCCAGAGGAACCTAGTTCCTCTATGGTTTCCTGGGTCACTGGGGAAGCAATCCAGTTGGATGCTGCCTCACCATGTGACTCTGGCAGCTATCTTGGGTCACGCAGATCCTATTTAAAGCCCTGGTTCCCAGGTTTAGTGCTTTTTATGCAAGTGGGTAGCATAGGGAAAGGTACCCAATCTTATAGGGACAGTACTAGCAGTAGAAAGATTCCCGACAAGAATGGAGAGTGTGGGGTTGCTACTCCTCTGGACATCCTTCCGCTTGAGCATGAAATGGCCAGGCCACTTTCTACCCTTTTAATAGACGCTGTCCGTCTGAAACCTACTCTCTTCACATTGCTGGAAACTGTGAGTGTTGGGCAGTCTTCCCACTGGGTTTGTTGTGAACTGTTGCTGCATTACTTCAATACAAGTTTTCTTTGCACTTGACTGTGTGAATTATTTCTGCACCCCACCTATAGGTAGTGGCCCCATGTGATGCTGAGCTCCCTTGGTTGAAAGAACTAAAATCTAAAGAATAAAAGGGGTGGGTAAGGGAAGTCAGTCTGAGTTAAAATGCTAGATGATGCTGGATGTCCTCCAGCCAAGAAATGAGACAGGTTCTAACTGACTTGCTGCAGCTTCTTGTGCATACTGTGAGAAGCTTGCCGTATACAGTGAAATCAGTAAGCAATGTCAGTACACCAGAGGAGCTTGTACAACTGTGCAAAACTGAAGGCAAGGCTGGAGTTCAACTTTAACAAAACATATTTTACCTTTTAGATAAGCTTTAAAGTATAACTAAAGGCAAAAGTTTTTTTAAGTTTTGGACAGAGTGGAGATGGTTTAGAACCCCTGTTCGGTTTTCACTGCTTTCTGTGCCCCCATTAGATAGATTCGCCGCCTTTATTAGTCCTGTTTACCATTATCATGGAAAGTGAAAGTAAAAGAAATTCCCGAATTTTGGGTTGTCCCCAGAAAAGTAATAGAGGGGAAAGCTTCCATTGGGGACACTAGTTCTGGTAACGTGGGGGGGGGGGGGTCAAGGGATTCCCTTAATTTGCAGGGATTCCCTTTTACTTCCTGTTTTGGGTATGGGGCAGGAAGTGAAGGTAAATCTCCACGATGGGATGCAGATGGCAAAAAAATCTGACGGGTTACAGTATAACCCTCCCTTATTCTATCCAATGTGGACAAAAAGTTTTGCCTATACAGTAGTTCTACTTTAAGTATTGTGTCATATTTAAAAGATGTAGTAAGTATATTATATGCACTAATCATTTGCTGACTGGAGTCTCCACATTTTTTCACCACTCTGACCCATTAGGGTTGTCCATGTGTTCCTCCCGCCTCTGCGTACTCCTCACCTCAGCTTCCGATGCAAGCATCATTACCAGCCTCAGGTTGTCCTCCCCAACGCAGTCCACGTTCAGATATATAGATACCGTGTAAGTATATGGCCGATTACACCATGAGTTTGTTTCTACTAGACCCTTTTTCATAATTTTTTTCTCATGCCTATTCTATATCATGAGTCTCTATTTATATGCCTATGCTTTGTCTGTAGAGTATTAGAGCATCCGCCCCTGATGAAGTGGACTACACCTCCACAGAAACGCGTTGGGCTCTGTCTGGATGCACTACAGTTTTATTTATGGCAGTATACGCCTGCCATGGACTCATGCTATTACTTACCCATTATAGAGGATGGTTTTTATGCGGCACCCTGGCTTGGATGCACTGTGCTCAATACTCACACAAAGTATGGTCTTTTTACTTTACTTTTTACCTTGTATAGGTTTAGTGTTTATTCTATCATACTGGGTATGCCGTCATATTTGACAGAGGATACCCATATATGTTGCAATTACTTGTCACGTTTGTATTTATCGCATGGCCTTTACTCGGACCACTGCTACATATGTGGGTTTTCCCATATAATGTATACCTTACTACGTGTACTACTCTGCATGATTTTAGAGAATAAACACTTTCTATTCAACCAATGTGTGTTTTATATAACCACTCACCTCACGCCTCATCTAAAGTCCCATGTCTTCTTCCTAATTTATATATAGGGATGGAGACGTTTTTGCAAACGTCTCATCTAAAGTCCCATTTCCTCTTCTTTATTGTTGATATTATAATTTTTTTGTGAAGCATTACATTTTCATCATTAAAAACAAAAACAACTTCAAATACTTTTTTTCTGAAAACAAGTGTGCTTTTATTATCTTATTTCTTATTAATGTAAATCCTAAGTGCATTTTTCTGTTATGTTGGACAAGAAAATGTTAGAATGTTAGGGAAAAACATTTTAACTTTTGCATAGAGTAGAATTTTTGGCTTGGATTTTTCAGCTGATTGTTAAGGCCTTAGACAATATTTCTTTTGATTCAATCATTGTTAGTAGATGTTTCATCATTGTTGATAGTAGGTTGTTCAGCTTTTTGGCCTTTTGGTGGTTTGGCCTGCATGAAAAAAAAAAATGTTTAACCATTAATAAGAGAAAAAGTGGTGTTGTGGGAGTAAAGTGTAAAAGAGATGCCCTCATCCTAATTGACATCTCTTCTGATCTCTTCTCTTTAACAGGTTCCCCACCGCTCGCCGTCTTTTCACGGCGGCAGTCGGGGAGCCCTGCGGGAATCGCCGTAAATAAGCGGCAATCTGCATTTGGCCACCAGGGGGCGCGCGCGCACCCGCCGCACTCCTGGGGAGTGTGCCCGCGGCTCGGGCGGACCCGATGTCCGCCGGCGAGCCGCGATGAGCGGCTACAGGGAAAGAACGGGGAACCGCCGATGTAAACACGGCGCTTCCCCGCTCTGTCAGTGGGGCATGAGAGATCTACTGATCCCTGTCACTGGGATCAGTTAGATCTCTCATGCCCATGTTAGCCCAACCCCCCCACAGTAAGAACACACCCAGGGAACACGATTAACCCCTAGCTCTCCCCCTGCGGGTTAACCCCTTCACTGCCAATGACATTTATACAGTAATCAGTGGACATTTAAATTTCTGATCGCTGAATAAATGTCATTGGTCCCAAAAAAGTGTCAAAAATGTTCCGACATGTCTGCCCCAATATCGCATTACCGCTAAAAATCGCAGATCGCCGCCATTACTAGTAAAAAAAAAATAAATAAATAAAAACCCCAGAAATGAATTCTCACCATCCGTAAACACGGCCACTTTTGCGCAAACCAATCAATAAACGCCGATATTTTTTTTTTGGATTTGAATTTTAGCAAAAAGTAAGAAATTTGTTTTTTTTTTGCAAAATGGTCGCTCTTCTTTTGTTTATAGTGGCGATAAGAAATGATGCAGAGGCGATCAAATACCACCAAAAGAAAACTCTATTTGTGGGAAAAAAAGGACGCAAATTTAGTTTGGGTACAACATCGCACGACCGCGCAGTTGTCAGTTAAAGCAACGCAGCGCCGAATCGCAAAAAGTGCTCTGGTCCTAAAGCGGGAAATTCTTCCGGGGCTGAAGTGGTTAAGCTTTAATAAGATGTTTGTCACAAACATAATTTTGGCATGATTGTGGATAGCTTTGAAAAGTGAACACTGTCAGCAGCCCTTCAATGTGCATGTGACGAATCACTCATGCCCATGGGCGACTAGCTAACCGCGACATGCGTGCCGTGACTGGGGTTATATGAGGGAATAAGCAGGAAAACTATACTGCAGTAAGGCTTCACTGTACTTTCACAGCCCGCACTACCTTCAGCCACCATTAGAGGGAGATTCCACTCCCATCCAGCTGACTGACCACACACAGACAGATAAGAATCTTACATACAATCTGGTGCACTCTAAAGCCTCGTACACACGGGACGACGATCGTATACAACAGGTCGTACTAACGACCGTTGTATGCGATATCGATCGTTCGTATGCGCGATTAGAACAGCCGAACATACGACGGTCGTACAAGGGAGTTGTATGAGCAAACTAGAAAACTTGGTCGTACCAACAAGCGCTCATACGACCGTTGTATCGTGTGTACAGAGCAGTTGGTCCAACAAGTTGTATTGTGCAAAACACGCATGCTCCAAAGTCAGGAACAGCCGGATGCTAATTACATGCACCTGAACGTTCTTTCTGTGCTCGTACGATCGTGTAGTGCAGTCAGTATGCAAGTTACATTATGCAACATACGTACGATCGTCATCCCGTGTGTACGAGGTTTAAGGGTTGGGGAGCAGTCTAGCAATTAATACACACTTCTAGGGTTTCTCTAGCTATTCTATAAGCTAAACTCCAGTGTTAATCACTCTTCCCACTGTCCACACACCCACACCAGACCCACAATAAACGATAGCCTGCCACCACTCAACAGTTTGTCCACCGACTGGTCTGCTGAGCCACCATGCCCACACAGATCTCTGTCTGGCAGATCTGTTAGTTTACAATCTGCATGCAATCTACCCACACACAGAGCAATTGCACACCGATTGGCACGTAGCTTAAACTGGGCATTAAGGCACTAAAATACAACAATCTCTCTGGAGATATGACTCCTAGGTTAGTACACAGAAGTCACTTATTAATTTTAACATTTAATATCCTGAAAGTGGGCAGTGCATAAAATATATATATATATAAATAAAAAGGAGATACAAAAAGATAAACAGACAATACATACAATTGGCAATTCGCTATGAAAATAAAAAGGAATAAAAACAGAAATAAACATTACGTTACCGCAGTTTATCCCTGGACAGAAGGCTGTCGAAAAATTTATGGAGACCCCCCCAGTTTAGAACTGGCTTCGTGGAGGCACACCTGGAACATGGAGACTCCCCAATTTATTGAAATATGGCTGTGGGCTGGACGTTAGCCCCTGGCTAATCAACCCTGGGGGGTGTTCCCATCCCAGCCCACAGGATGTTTCATGTTCTGAAAGGACCAACGTCAATTGGATCAGAACGGCGCTGACCACTGGATCATGGATAGTATTTCCAAAACCAGTGCCTTTTCCCATTTGCGACAGTGTCAAACACGGTCTACCTGCCACAGTCCATTGCCATCTAACGGTTTTGTGTGTTTTTCTGGAAACTGAAACCAGCTACAAATAAAGCTTGGTATGTACTGGAAGCTTATCACCGGTACGATCAAAAGGAATTATTTTCATCTCTGTCGCTAATATTTCAGCTTTTTTTAAATTCTTTATTTAGATCAAACGTTGACATACACATAACACACATTACGGCCCGCAAGTGCGGGTAACAGGTTTTACAGAAAATCAATCTAGCTGGGTTATCTGTTACAGACAGCAGGTCAGCATCAATGACAGAGGCAACACATTATAAAAATATGGAACGCTTCACGAATTTGCGTGTCATCCTTGCGCAGGGGCCATGCTAATCTTCTCTGTATCGTTCCAATTTTAGTATATGTGCTGCCGAAGCAAGCACAATATTTCAGCTTTTAAGAAGGATGAAATGTATTCTTTTGATCTGTTGATACTAATCAAAGCTTGTAGACCCTCCGGGACCTTCCCATGCCCCTCTGCCGACACCTGTAGCCAGAAAGACCAGGATTCCTGTTTGAAGCTTCCAGAAGGTGGCAAATCTCACGTTACTCTGATTGGGAACTCTTATTACCACCTAAGTGTCAACTGGATCCTTAGCTGACTTGGTCCTATTTAAATGCTAATGAAATGACATATGGCTTGGCTGCCATTGAATGCTATATTTTTAATAACACAGGATTAAACTACATCCACAATTATACCATTTCTATAAATCACATCACATCTTGCTAAGGCAAACTATCTTACACTTTACATTTATGTTACAGTGCACCTTACTCTAAAAGCTGGTTATAAATTGGGGCGATTCCCATTTGTGTTTAGCTTACTGGAATTGGTGCAGAGACACATTGAGTTCTATCCCTGTGGGGAACGATTGCAGATTTCCGGCGAACATTGAATCCTCCCCACCCTCTGATTGGCTCCCCTGCTGGCCAGTGGGTGTGCACCCACAATACCTGTTCCCGTGACCAATGTATAATAACAGCGATAACGAGCCGCATTGCCGCAGTATAACTGCGGCGGCTGGGGCTAAATTGGTTAAAGGGTACTGTACAATAAAGGCTAATGAAGCCATAAACTACAAGGACACGTATTCCCTGCATACAAGGCTGTTGAGTTTTCCCGGGCATTCTGAGAGAGATCAGGGTCTTTTGTGGCTGGGGATCCATAACTTCCAGACCTGCTACAGTGCCTGTCTGAGCCTGCAAGAGATTGAGCCCTTGTGAGCACCCATAGAGCCTCAGGACTGAGCCACAGCATGTCTCTGCATTTTGAGACCCGCAGTTGTTAGAGAGCTAAGAGACTGAGCCACTGGGACCTGAGGTCCGAGGATTGCAGACCACCAAGGGATCTGAGCCTGTGATTCCTGTGTACCAGGAGGGTAGGCTGACCATCCGTGCTTATCTCAACACTGACACAGTTAAGGCCAGGGCCCCTGTTAGAAATCATGGGGCCCCGTACAGCCTACCTGACAGGGCCCCCTCAATCCTGCACTCGACCCCCACCCCTGACCCCATGCTGTCACGGGGGGGGAAACTGGTGGCAGGAGCATGTTACATATCACCTTAAAAACAGGTGAAAACATGTAACGTGTTCCAAAAGGTGAACTTAAAACGTATTACACATATTCTAAAGCAGTAGAGATATCTTATTTTACACAACAACTAAGTAGATGGTATAAGTGCAGGTGTGCTCAGACCCTATTCTGCCAGGAAGCTGTCACAGCGCCCCACCAATCATAACTGGAGCTGAATGGGACAGATGTCAGTGTTTTGATGTCCATGCCCGTTCAGTGTGTGTCTGCATATACCACGGACTTGTGGTGGCCAGATGTAAATGGATTTGTGTCCATTTACATCAGGCTAACTCTGATCTGCCACATTTAATACGCTGTCCTTTTCATTTTTTTTTTTGGACCTGAATGGACAAGGAGGTAGGTGGGTGTAAACAGACACAAGGCCATTACATCTGGATTCCCTACTAAGGATGGGCTCGGACGTGTTTGGAACTAAGAGTGCCCAAGCCCGCAGGAAGTGAACCCTGCGCTACACTAATCACAGGCAGTGAGACATTTCCCAGATGCATGGCTGCAGTGTTCATGGAAATGTCTCACTGCCTGTGATTAGCGTAGCGCAGGGTTCACTTGGGCACTCTTAGTTCCAAACACGCCCGAACCCATCCTTACTCCCTACACCTACATGGAGCTTTCAATCAGGTCCACAGTAAAAACTAACAGGCAAACCTAATTGGAAAGGTGGGGTGAAAGGTTCTTAACCACTTCCCATCTGCGCCATAGCCGAATGACGGCTACAGCGCAGCTCTAAAATGCCGGGAGGCCGTCAATAGACGTCCTCCCCTTTGGCTCATGCTGGACGCTCTCACGCCGGCGGCGCCGCTTGAGCGTGCATGCGGGTTGGATGGACCCGATGTCTGCTGGAGACCCGCGATCTGCTCACAGAGAGCCAGAACAGGGAACTGCCGCTGTAAACACGTCGGTTCCCAGTTCTGTGAGAGGGGGCATGACAGATCTACTGATCCCTGTCACTGGGTCAGTTAGATCTCTGGTGCCCCTGCCAACCCCGCCCTCCCCCACAGTTAGAACACATACAGGGAACACATTTAACCCCTTCACTGCCCCCTTAGTGTTAACCTCTTCTCTGCCAATGACATTATACAGTAATCAGTGACTATTTTTAGATCTGATCGCTGTATAAATGTCATTGGTCCCAAAAAAGTATCAAAAATGTCCGACATATCCGCCGCAATATCGCAGTCCCGATAAAAATTACAGATCGCCGCCATTACTAGTTAAAAAAAAAATAAAAATGCCATAAACCAATTCCCATAGTTTGTAGGCGCTATAACTTTTGCGCAACCCAATCAATAAACGCCGATTGCGTTTGTTTTTTTTTTTAACTAAAAATATGAGGAAGAATATAAATCGGCCTAAACTGATGAATAAATTTGTTTTTTTATTTTTGGATAATTATTATAGCAAAAAGTAATAATTGTCGCTCTTTGTTTATAGCTCAAAAAATAAAAACCGCAGAGGCAATCAAATACCACCAAAAGAAAGCTCTATTTGTGGGGAAAAAAAGGACGCCAATGTTGTTTGGGTACAACGTCGCACGACCGCGCAATTGTCATTCAAAGAGTGACAGCACTGAAAGCTGAAAATTGCTCTGAGCAGGAGGGGGGTTTAAGCGCCCAGTAAGGAAGTGGTTAAAGGGGAGCGGTTTGGAGTGTGGCAAAAAATGCAGCTCAGCTGCGTAATTTTACTGCCCCCTCCCTCCCCCCCTCCAAATACAAGTGTAAAGTGGGATCTCACTGGGTTCTTATGATGATCACAACACAGCAGGTTATGTATGGCTCTCAGTGTCACATGGCTGTTGGATGCTGACATTAACTTATGGCTGGCTGTACTGTGTGCTACAAAGTATAACACAATCAGCATCCAACAGCCATGTGACACTGAGAGCCATAGATGACCTGCTGTGTTGTGATCATCATAAGAACACAGCAGGGAGTCTGAGGACTGCACTTTTCTCAGTAGCCTATGTGACCTGTCACTATGTCATGTGCAGGGGACTGCTTGCCTGTGTCCCGCCGCCACAAGAACTCCCACTCCGCGCCTCCTCAGTGATCTCTCCGTCCCTCGAGCTGCAGCACCGGCACTTTCTGAGGCAGGGGAGCCGCTCCAGAATGGTATCCATCCGCCAGGGAAGGCACACAGTGGGTGGCCGGAACTATATTCTGTGAAGGTGCAGAGGAGAGCAGCATGCGGCGCAGGATTGTGTGCCTGCGCCCGAAAATGACGAAAAAGTCCCTCTTCTGCCCTCACCTCCTGGGCCCCACTGCTGACCTGAGGGGGCTCAGGAAATTACTATTTTCCATGGCATTCAAGTGGGTGTGGGGCTGTGGGTTATAAAGTCCTTTTTAAAAAAAAAAAAATAAATAAAAATGAACTGTAAAGCTACCGGGCCCCCCTGTGGAGTTTATGGAGCCCGGGCCCGGTACACCAGGGCTGGCTGTACTGCCTTATCAGCGGCCCTGGTTAAGGCAGTAAAGACTGCTCTCGATTCAGCAGCCTGCTAGCCCTCTACTACACAGGAAAGGAACAGCAACATCCACCAACTACAGGTTCCCAACATAAGCCAGCTAACACTGACACTTAGGCACCAGGTACTTTGCAACCGCTATCAGGGGTACCCCTACCTCAGGAACACATACACCCACCCTCTAATGGGGCTGCACACAAGACCATTTATTTCCTGGGTCAGTTCATGCTGATGTTTGATTGCCTGTTCATTGTTGTATGCATTGTTTAACTCCATTGCCCTAATACATCTAATTATTCTACCCTCAAGTTTCTTGAGGCCTATTTTCTGTGCATTATTATCGAGAGGTAGTTTAATAACACTTAAAAAGTAACTCCACTTTCATGGGAAACAATTAGCAAATAAACAAAAAAATAATATAATATATACAATTGGAATACAAGTCATATTGTAATTGACTGTTATAAAAAATGACCTTTTGTTTTCAATCTGCGGTGTTGGTGTGAGCAGGCCTTCCGCTTATAACCAGGTGTGTCAGTGGGGACTGAGAAGTTTAGAGAGTTGTGCAGAACAGAGAACAGCGGCCCCCACCAGGGAGCTAGATTATTTTGCACTGACCAATCAAGACAGCCAAAGACCAGCACCTGAAAGATGCTGGGGAGAAGATGCCAGTGCTGACGAGGGACCTCATGGACTTTGGACCATTGGAGAGGAGGTAAGTATTGTGGACTTTTAATTTAAACATTGCTATATGCTCCAACATGGAGCATAGACTAGAGTTCAGCCTGCACTATACAGAGGGATCTTGATGAGACAGTGTGACTTCCACATATATTTGCAAGTGTTGTGCAATTAAAACCTATGTTTTATTGCAAACTGTTAGATCTGGTAATTTGCAATTTTGTTTTGTTTGCTCTGTGCATAACTCTTCCATGTGCATCTTGCTCTAACACCTAGTTATAAATTGGGGAGGTTAGCATTTTTATTTAGCTTGCTGGTATTGCTGCAGGGACACATTGTACACCTTCAGATGCCACTGTGCTCTACTAGGTTTCTGGGGTGTCCCTTCACTTTTAAGGAGGAATGGGCTCCCGCCAGGTATACCTACCCTTACATTGTATTTGGACAGCGGGAAGACTTGCCCTCCATCAGAATACACTGATCAACACTGCCAGCTATAGCCAGCGACACTGATTGAGAGAAGATTTTCCAATAGGATGGTTGTACACAAGTTGAACCAGCCTGCCTATACATAGGTGTGGCTGGTCCCTACTGAACCTAATGAATTTCCATCCATGTATTTCAGGCTTTAGGACTGTACTATACAAAAGGGCCTTGATAAAGCAGTGCAGCTTCCACATATACAGGGGGTACAATAAGTATTAAACATTTTTCTAGGTTAATTTATTTCTAAAGGTGCTATTGACATGTAATTTTCACCACATATCAGCAACAACATATGCAATCCATACATATAAAGAAACCAAAACCAATGCATTCATTAATTACGTTATGTGTAATAAAATGGGATGGCACAGGGAAAGAGTATACTGAAAATCCTGTAACTTAGTCACGAAAACGTAGCCACAAGTATCAGCACCCTGGATAAATAACTTCACAAAATTACAAACATAAAAAGAGAATAAAAATAAAAATAAATATGTAGCCGCTACTTTCAAGTGTCAATAATCAAATCGCAACCTGGTAATCAAAGTGAATTGTGACTAACAAATTGCAAGCAGCGCTTAAATAGTCCTTCACAGTATGTAATCTTCATTAACAAGTGAGAGAAATGTCCATCCACTCAAAATTGAAAGTTTTGAAGTCTATAGACCACTCAAAAAGGTGCAACCCCCCAAGAAGGAGGGTAAAAGAGACGTGCACCACACCACCACCGGTCCTGAAGTTTTGAAAGTTAAAACTCACCTACCTGTAAAGAGAGTGAACAATTACTTCTAATGTATGACACTTCCTGATAAATTCGCGACGAACGTTAAACAATCAGTGTTAAGTGAAACTAATGGTCCAACGCTAAACTAATAACTGTGAACTTTCATCGCCGATGTATAAATAAAAATAAAAATAAGAGAAAAATACAAACATTAAAACACTTCAATAAATAGGTCC
>BLSH010059689.1:1526875-1540829 GCA_018402905.1 Glandirana rugosa | reverse complement strand
TTACGTTATTTACAATAAAAATTCACTGAAACGCTTATATAGACAATGAAAACTCTAGACAGTAGTGTACGTGTCGGGTGACATTTGATCTGCACACTAAGTAAAACAATACTTAGTTTTAAACCTACTTTAAACATTACTAAACATATATACACGAACTCTGGTTTAGACGTTATGGTCCTTAATTTGTGTCACTAAATATCCGTAATGTCGTGGTTATGTTAGTGTCCTCTTTACCTACTGTTTTGTCAAACATCCGTCCGCGTCAAGTGAAAGAGGTGACGTTCACCACTATAAGGTGACCGTGACAAGGAGATACAATCGTGGGGCGCGCTCACTATACACGTTCCCGCAGCCGCCGTCGTATGACGGCGATTTGCGGGAACGAGCCACTTTGTCGCCGTCAGATGCCGATCGGCGGTCGGCAAGTGGTTAAATAGACTCTGCCTGACGCAAGATGGCCTCCAAAGTCACATGGGGTGCTAACATAGAGGAACAGTGCCAGTGGAATATCACCACTTGCAGTGGAGAAAGTGAACTGCGCCTGCCTACAAACTGTTTTGTCATCCATTTCTCCTGTGATTGTATTGGTGCTGTAATGCCTATAAATCACTGTGTTTAATTCCTGGTATTGCAGATTTGGTCTCAAGCACATATATACAAATCATTACAAATTTCATCCAAATTTTGATTCATAACAAAATGAATCACACGTCTAGTTTACAGTGGGCTGTGCATGTGATGACAGATCTCAAAAGTAACAGATATATTCGCAAAGTCACTTAAAAATAACATTTATTGCATTAATCCTTCAAGTACAACACAAAATCATCAAATAACAATGTATTACTTACACTACCCAAGAAGGCACACCCAGTTCCAAGACTTACAGCTGTTGGGACAATACTAAATCTTCTTGCCTGGACATAGAAGGTTAAAGGTCACCCAACAGCAAATACTAAATCAATGCAGTGAGATATGTGCTCCTTGAAAACCAACCTCTCCTGTCACTGATATCTCAAATCGGATCCCATATAGTTTAAGGAGGTCTCTGTTTTCACGTCTTTCTTTATCCCAATAATAAGTAGCTGTTCTGCAAATAAATCATAAATGGGAGTTGTCTGTGCTGTAATTAGTGAAGAGTTATTTGTAAAGTGATATTATTGTCCTTACCATTGAAGTCCAGATCTACACAATTTCTTTTTTATACTTAGTTTTGGAAAGAGTGGGGAAGAGTTAGCTCTTTTGTCAAGTTTTTACTGCTTTCTGTATCTCTATTAGCAAGATTTTACCTCATTTTTATCCCAGTAGCACCAGGAAAAAAATTGAATGGGGGTCACTGTGATAGTAAGACAAGCATGGTAATGAAAAATAAATCTTACTGTCTCTGTCTCCTTCGGAGAATGGAGTTCTCATCATTTCTTACCCCTTTGACAGCCTGCAACTGGGAGAGGACTTAACGTGAACTGTCCAAAGTGCACCAAAGACAGCAATAACAAAGAGTATAACCCTCCTCCTCTTCATCCAAAAATAGTTGGGTTAGACTATGAGCTTTAGGTTGGGTTCACACTTGCTGCGGCCGCGGCTCACAGCAGGGGGTCAGGTGCGCCCCTGTTCACCGATTCAGGTCCAAATTTCTGCCTGAATTTGCACCAGACTGGGAGCCAAAGACACACAGCACTCTTTCCAGATGTGGACTGCGGCCACCCCAGAGGTGTGTGAACCAGCTCCATAGAGAGCCAGTCACAATCTCCTGTCATGCGAATTGGATGCGGAGAAAACGCATCCAATGCGTATCCAAGTTGCATAAGTGTGAACCCGGCCTTAAAGTAGAGTTCCAGTTCAATTATTTTTAATTTTGGATAGAGTGAGGAGGGGGTGAGGACTTTCGTTTGTAAGCCAAGTGGGAATATTTCCTCCAGATTTCTGGTAACACAACAGGAGAACTCCTCGATGGGTTGGTGGGGGGGAGCACAGCCAGCAACAATTTTAGACGGAGGGTCTAAACTGCTCTACTACTGAAAAGTGCTTTTACCGTGTCTGTATCACTGCTGCAGAGATTGTCTTAATTGCCTGGACAATACAAAAGAAATTAAGGGGACTGTGGGCAAGTGAGGGATATCTTCCACCAGGTTCAAAATTGAACACTTCCCAATTCAATCCAAAACTAAAAAAGTTCTGGGCAGGAATTCCAATGCAAATATATTTTTTGTGTCAAATACAGTAAATATAAAGTGATCAGCAACATATGAACCTAACCTGAAGTTGTTGTTTTTATCTTGCAATCCAAAGGAATATTGTGGTATGCAAACGTTTGCTTGATCCAAATTGCATTTCCACTCGATATCAATTCTAACAACTCCACCCTGAAATAAAAAAGTAAATCATCCTGTTAACCCCCCAAAAATGTACCTACATAATACACATTGTTAGTGTATATTTTCTAATTTGCAGCCTTGAAAGAAAGCTCTATTTAAAATCTTACACTCTTAAATATGAATTAGTGTTAATTGGAGCAATGGGGTTGATTTATTAAAACTGGAGATTACAAAATCTGGTGCAGCTGTGCATGGCAGCCAATCAGCTTCTAACTTCAACTTGTTCAATTAAGCTCTGACAAAAAAAAACTGGAAGCTGATTGGTTTCTAGGCAGAGCTGCACCAGATCTTGCACTTTGCAGTTTTAGTAAATCAACCCCAATGTGTATGTATAGCCTCGTACACACGGTTCGATTGTCCTATGACCGCGCTTCTGATTTTTGTCAAAAGTGTGTGTCCATGATTTTGTAAAGCGTACTAACTATACGAAAATTGTCGTTCGACAAAGGCGAACGTAGTGACGTACTAGGAGAGTATAAAGAGGAAGTTAATTTTTGGTGCGTCGCCCTTTGGTCAGCTTCTGCTAATTTTGCTATTAAAAAGACATTAAAAAGATGATAATATGCGCTGCATTTCGTAATTTTAATTGCCAAGTCACGAATGTTAATTCTGGATCACGATCCACAGTTTACACAACTGAACCCTTCCAGTTCGTTCCTTGATTTCGAGTATGCATGTTTGTACTTTTGACTTTTGTGTGCTGAACTCGGTACACACCATACGAAAATCGGTCATGGCGCCATCGTACAACAAAAATTTACTAGTCTGCACATCCAGCTTTTGTCTGATGAAAAAAGCAAATCGGATGTCGAAAGAAGCATACTGACAGTAAGAATTTCAGACGACAGGCTGTTGAACGACAATTCCCGTCTGAAGTTCGCATCGTGTGTAGGGGCCTTAAGTCAGACTGTTGGAGACCCAGGTCTCTGCAATGTGCATGAGACCACAGGTCCAGTGTGCTGCCAACACAGGCTACTTTTTTCCTTGCTGCAGCACATAATACCCAATACCTATAAAAATATAAACAAGTATATTTATTACCGTATTTGCACATAATAACAGGATCTAATTTACCTACCAGCATGTCTTTGGAGTGTGGGAGGAAACTGGAGTACCCTGAGGAAACCCACGCAGGCACAGGGAGAACAAGCAAACTCCAGGCAGGTAGTGTCGTGGTTGGGACTCAAACCAGCGACCCTTTTGCTGCCAGGCAAACGTGCTATCCACTACACCACTGTGCCGCCCAATTTGCATCTTAATTACAGGTAAGTTTTAAAAAAGAGTGAAAATATACCAGAAGAGACAGTTCTTCAAAGCTATTTTTAGTTTTTGTCATGATATTCTTGATTGTGAAAACTGGACAGTATGGGCTGGAGACTGGATCATATCTACAGCTCTTAAAATAAGTATCATCCGATGTCTTCAGTGTGTTTGCCCTTTTGAAAAAAAAAAAAGACAGAATGACTTGGACATTTTAAATCTAAATGGTCTGATTACTGAAAAATTCAAGGCAAGGTACTTATGTGTACATTATATGGCCTTTCTCAGTCTTCTAACCCCAGAGGGATCCCTAAAATAATATTCAGGTTTCAGGGAATCCTTACTAAAACCGTTGTCTGAAGATGAAAAGATGGAATTCGGTGCCCAAATTCCATCTTTTCATCTTCGGACAACGGATATCTTTTCTTGTGAAAGTTACGTATTATTACTCCTACAAAAGTAATCTGTGTTGGACTGTATGATCTACTCTTAGACAATTTTTGATCAACGTTTGTGATATATTTACTGTATGCATGTACCATGTTTTTTGGATCTGTCCCTTGGACGAGTGACAACTCTTTTTTAAATTTAACAAATAAAATTAGACTTTTTTAGAACCCTTTCCTTTTGGTGTTTGCTGCCTTATACAGTTCCACCTAGGGGGTATCTGGTTCTTGTTACATAGACGGTGTAAATGTATTTCCTGCAAAAGAAATTTGCACAATTCCCCAAGCTGGATACACACTATCCAATTTTCTGTAGATTTTTCCCTTCAGATTTACCAAAACCATATACTATGAGGTCAAACCTTAGGAGTTTCAATTTGTATGTAATCAGGCTTTTGGTGAATCTAAAGGAGATAAATGTTGGATAGTGTGTATGGGGTCTAACACAGACAGTGCTGATAGGGGAATCCCTCCTGCTGAGCTATTGTCTGCTCCAGCTGGGAGAAGACAGTGATTATTTTTAGCGCAAGTGAATTATTGCTTAAGTGAATCTGGCACAACATGGTACATTCAGCGCTTGCCCACAAACAATCTGAATCAGCTGGAATCGACTAAGATTTGAATCGTCTTTGGCCGGCCTAACATTTAAAAAGATAATTGTGTCATGCTGCTTGTTTTGCCATATAACAATGGGGGGTCAATTAGCTACAACCCAATGAACCCCTAGCAACCTCTGGAGGAACCCTAGTTGAGAATGGCTGTGATAGACAGTTGTGAAAAACTATATTTAAAAGAAAAGACAACTTGCTGAAAGTTACAGTATCTCACAAAAGTGAGTACACCCCTCACATTTTTGTAAATATTTTATTCTATCTTTTCATGTGACAACACTGAAGAAATGACACTTTGATACAATGTAAAGTAGTGAGTGTACAGCTTGTATAACAGTGCAAATTTGCTGCCCCTCAAAATAACTCAGCACACAGCCATTAATGTCTAAACCGCTGGCAACAAAAGTGAGTACACTCCTAAGTGAAAATGTCCAAATTGGGTCCAAAGTGTCAATATTTTGTGTGGCCGCCATTATTTTCCAGCACTGCCTTAACCCTCTTGGGCACGGAGTTCACCAGAGCTTCACAGGTTGCCACTGGAATCCTCTTTCACTCCTCCATGACGACATCACAGAGCTGGTGGATGTTAGAGACCTTGCGCTCCCCCACCTTCCGTTTGAGGATGCCCCACAGATGCTCACAGGATTTAGGTTTGGAGACATGCTTGGCCAGTGTATCACCTTTACCCTCAGCTTCTTTAGCAAGGCAGTGGTCGACTTGCAGGTGTGTTTGGGGTTGTTATCATGTCAGAATACTGCCCTGCAGCTCAGTCTCCGAAGGGAGGGGATCATGTTCTGCTTTAGTATGTCACAGTACATGTTGGCATTCATGGTTCCCTCAATGAACTGTAGCTCCCCAGTGTCAGTGTTCTGTTGATTAGTGCCCTCTATCAAAGAGTGCCTGAGCGTGCGCAGAACATACAGGCACAACAGCTGATTTCCCGATCCGCTGTTGTGGCGCATGCACAGACAGAGGGCGCTCTACCATAGCACAGAATGTTGGGCGGATGGCTGGGGCTTGCCATGGAAGGGTGGATGGCTTCTGATGGCTGCAAAAGGATAATTGTATATCTGCTTCGATTGCGGGAGGGGGGGGGGTGTCCACTCTTGCGGGGCGGCGATTTTGACCTTTGATGGACGGATTGCAGTAAAGGGAGAATGCTATTCTGCGGGTGCTTTTTTTTTCAACACAAACAAGCCCGCCAGCAGAATTGGAGCATAACATTGTCCCATTGCAGCAGTCAACCTGCCCATCAGCACAAAAATACCCGCCCGGAGAATCCCGCCCATCAAAAAAAAAAAACATAAAAAAAAAAAACGCCCACAGAATAATATTGTCCCTTTAATGCAATCTGTCAATCAAAGGACAAAATCACTGCACCGCAAGTGTGGACACGCCCCCGCAATCTAGGCAGATATACAATTATCATTTTGCAGCCATCAGAAGCCATCCACCCTTCCACTGCAAATATCTCTGCCCGCAAGCCCCAGCCATCCGCCCAACACTCCGTGCTATCAGAAGCCATCCACCAATCAACAGCAGATTACTCCGCCCAACGCGCTGGGCTATCGAAGACTGCCTGCGCATGCACCACAACAGCTGATCGGGAAATCAGCTGTTGTGCCTGTGCGTTCTGCACATGCTCGGGCACTCTTTGATAGAGGGCACTAATCGACAGAACACCGGCAGCACTCATACAGCCCCAGACCATGACACTCCCACCACCATACTTGACTGTAAGCAAGACACACTTGTCTTTGTACTCCTCACCTGGTTGCCGCCATACACGCATGACACCATCTGAACCAAATAAGTTTATCTTGGTCTCATCAGACCACAGGACATGTTCCAGTAATCCATGTCTTTAGTCTGCTTACCTTCAGCAAACTGTTTACGAGCTTTCTTGTGCATCATCTTTAGAAGAGGCTTCCTTCTGGGATGACAGCCGTGCAGACCAATTTGATGCAGTGTGCGGCATATGGTCTGAGAACTGACAGGTTGACCCCACCACCCCTTCAACCTCTGCAGCAATGCTGGTAGAACTCATACGTCTATTTCCCAAAGAAATGGCAATGCCTGTTCTGAGTGGGACCTGTCCTGTTAAACCGCTGTATGGTCTTGGCCACCGTGCTGCAGCTCAGTTTCAGGGTCTTGGCAATCTTCTTATAGCCTAGGCCATATTTATGTAGAGCAAAACTTATTTTTTCAGATTTTCAGAGAGTTCTTTGCCATGAGGTGCCATATTGAACTTCCAGTGACCAGTATGAGAGAGTGAGAGCGATAACACCAAATTTAACACACCTGCTCCCCATTCACACCCGAGACCTTGTAACACTAACAAGTCACATGACATCGGGAAGGGAAAATGGCTACTTGGGCCAAATTTGGACATTTTCACTTAGGGGTGTACTCACTTTTGTTGCCAGCAGTTTAGACATTCATGGCTGTGTGTTGAGTTATTTTGAGGGGACAGCAAATTTACACTGATATACAAGCTGTACACTCACTACTTTACATTGTAGCAAAGTGTAATTTCTTCAGTGTTATCACATGAAAAGATAGAATAAAATAGTTACAAAAATGTGAGGGTGTACTTACATTTGTGAAATACTGTATAAGAAAGTCAAGGATTTATTAATTCTATATGAAATGACTGTGGGAAATGTAGAAAATTAAGTAGGAAATACAATATGTCATGCCAGTCAACAGTGTAAAACATGTTCACAGCTGCGTGGCTTCAAAAATTAAATTGTGTATTTTTATTAAAAATATAATTTTGATAAACATTCACACAACTATTTAAGAATGCACTAACTCTATATGCCATGTGGTTTCAAAATGTACAGTATTTACTGCATGTCTGTAATGTACAGTGAATAATAATGAAAAACAGTTTCAGCCATCTGTGTTGCAAATGCAAGAGCAGAACATGGCAGTAAGGTGTTAAAAGATCATTACTGCAACTCCCAAACGTCGCGGATCTGCCAGGACCGTCCCCGTCCCAGGATTTCAAGTAAATCCTGGTGTCCCGCATATCTGGGCTGAATCCCACAGTGAAGCCTAGTGCTGGAACAAGTTCTGGCACTTTACTCCACTAGTCTACCTAGCTGGTACGCGGCAGCTTTCAACGCTGAGACTCGCTCAGTGCCAAGCCAGCACAGCCCCACCTTCCCCCACCCACTCACCCGCTTGTCAGCCAGCAGAATGGGGGAGAAGGTAGACTAGGTCTGCTCCACCTCCTCCCCATGTCCCCCTGTGCCTGCCCACAACCCCTGGCGTACAGCCAATCCTGTGCCTGTGAAGGGGTTGTGTGAGCTGGAATTTTGAAGCAGTGCTCTGATTTCACTGTCGGAGCCTCTGGGTAAGTGAACAATAGAAATCTCCCCTCTCTCTCTTCCTTTCATCTAATCCTGCCTTCCACGTAATATAGTGATCCTTCCTGCCTTCTGTGTGCCATAGTGATCCTGCCTTCAATGTGCCATAGTGATCCTTCCTTCCTGCCTTCCATGTATGATAGTTAACCTTCCTGATTTCCATGTGTCATAGTGATCCTTGATTCCTTCCATTTACCATAGTGATCCTTCCTGCCTTCCATGTGTCATAATGATCCTCCTTCCTACCTTCCATGTGCCATAGTGATTCTTCCTGCCTTCCATGTTGCTAGTGATTCTTCCGGCCTTCCATATACCATAGTGATCCTTCCTGCTTTCCATGTGCCATAGTGATCCTTCCTGCCTTCCATATGCCATAGTGATCCTTCCTTCCTGCCTTCCATGTACTAAAGTGATCCTTCCTGCCTTCCATGTACCATAGTGATCTTTTTTTTCCCTTCCATGTACCATAGTGATCCCTCCTTACTTTCTTCCATGTACCATAGTGATCCTTCCCGTTTTCCATGTACCCTACCCCTCCCACTATCATGTTTGGCCACACCCACACCGCAGGTCAGTATCTCCCTCAAATGTCCCTCATTCCCAAGTTCAAAAGTTGGGAGGCATGTAACTGGAATACAAAGATTGTATACATATGTTTGATATGTGCTGCAAGTATACAGTGAAGATTGAGTTTCAGGCTCCAAGTTGCATTATTACATAACTGATAAGCCCCAAATGTATCAGAAATTATTCTGGAATGTAGTTTAGAGGGAATGATTCATGTACCATTATTTTTATGAGTGCAGAAGGGCATTGCTGAGTTAAAATAAGAGTTGCTCAACTGCATTTGGAAACTGTCCAGAAATTGCCACATCTGACTTCTGCTGGTAGTTAAAGTGACATTGCAATCTACTTTTTGTTCACAAAATAGATACAAATAACATTATTTACACATATCTCTGTCACTTTTTAAATAGCATTTTTTTTCTTTCCATCCTTCAGTCTGCTAATTAAGGTGAGCGGTTAATTGGTCACAGGTACTACAGGTACTATATAACTTTCTGCATAACTCACTCTGAGCTTGCCCATCCTTGAGCTTGCCCACCTTTTGCTTGTTGGAACTTTGAAAACAGGAGATTATAACAGGAGTAGTCTAGCCTTTAAGTAACATCTGCAATTTCCTGTTAGTAATATTAAAATTGTAACTGGGATAATGAATGCTAGCAAGGTTAAAGCAGAACTCCGGTATTGCCAAAAAAAACCCCATTAGTACACCCCCCCCCCCCCCACACACACACACACACACACACACACACACACACACACAACACTAAATAGTTATTACATTTGTGAAGTTCCTCACCATTGCAGAGAAAAGTCTAATTAAATTTTCAGAAAGTCAACTCTCTAATCCAAAAAATGCATCATGTATTCTGCCAAGGAGGAGCTGTTAGAACAGTGATTGCATCATATCCTTTCCTCTCTCTCTCTACACCATAGTCAAACTACAGTTCCCATGAATCTTTGGGATTGGAGTGAATGTGGGATGGTACACTAGGCCTGTACATGTAAATGTGAACTCGCTGACTTCAACATAAATCACGCCCCTCATTCTGCAAGCAGCAAGTCACACTACTCAGTAACCCACAGCAGGATAGGTAAGTTACAGCCTTATAAATGCAAAGCATGTTTGTGCTCTCCCCTCCAGCCGCAACAGGAGATAAGCATATTGCCCTTATGCTTATGTGATCATTAGTGAACTGTAAACACATGCCTATAATTATATATATTATACACACTGTACTCTGCTGTAATTCAGCATTAGAAATATTCCTCCTCCTACTGTAGCTTTGATATCTTTCTAACAGCAATCAGTGCTTGTATGGTGTATTTGAGCACATCCCAAGTAAATGTTAGCATAAGAAAAAAACAAAAAAGTGTAGCACTAACTTACTAATCAATAACACAATAATGGTGGAACCCTCTAATGTATGGAAATCTCAATAGACTTCAATATTACCAAAATACTGGTCTATGTGATATGTAACATATAATACACTGAAAATAAGACATTAAAAATGACTGCAAATTGCAGGGTTGGTGGAAACCCCTCCTACAGATATTTGGCAGTGGACGGGGTCCACTGTTTATCAGTGCGGCCTCATCAGTGCTCATAAGTGTAGCCTCATCAGTGCCCACCAGTGCAGCTTATCAGTGCGGTCTCATCAGTGCCCACCAGTGCAGCTTATCAGTGCGGTCTCATCAGTGCCCACAAGTGCAGCTTATCAGTGCCCATCAGTGCAGTCTCATCAGCGCCCACCAGTGCAGCTTATCAGTCTCCATATGTGTAGAGCAGGATTACCAGAAATCATCCGGATGACAGAGCGGGAGATCTCGGGCTGTGACAGGTCTTGTATCTTGTATGTGAGATGCCAATCGTCGTAACATCCCGCCTCCCGGACCGGCATTGTGATAGGCAGCACACTGTTCCAATGCCAGTACCGGAGGTTACGGTGATCGGCATCTCACATACAAGATACAAGACCTGTCACAGCCTCAGATCCCTGCTCTGTCATCCAGATGATTTCTGGTAATGATCCCCGCTCTGCACTGAGAGATGGCGGGTGGCAGCAGGAGGGGTATGGGGGGGTGGGGCTGGCAGGGAGCGGAGGAGGACACCACCGCCATGGGTGGCATAGACAGTGGGCTGTGAGACCCCTCCACCCACTACAGTGAGCAGGGAGGAAATAGTAATACCTGATCGCTTTAGAGAACTACAACTGGGAAGTGACAAGACTGCTGGCTAGGGTTATAGGAGGAATAGGAGGTCTTACAAACAGGATAACACTGGGCAGTAATGGTTTTTCAGCAAAATCAGCAGGCTATTGCAGAGGAACTACAGAGCTCAGAAGATGATGGATGGTATGGTTGGTGAAGGTAGGAGAACAGCAACAAGGACATGGAATTTTTTTTTTTCCCTGGAGTTCTGCTTTAAAGGTTTTCGTGCAGTGCACAGTGTGCTACATGTATACAACAATGGTGCATCAGCTCTATGATAGATACCACTTCAACAGATGTGCCATTCTAGAAGCTCACATTAGAGATCTGAAGGAGCAAGTTGCAACACTGGGCAGAACTGACAGCCTTGAAAGGGGCCTTCTGTTCACTGAGCAGGTAGTTAATGGGGTTGATATGGATGGTGCAGGGGTAAATCAGGATTTTCAGGTAGGAAGATGGGTTACTGTAGTCAGAGAGAGCGTTAAGGGTTCACAGAAAAGGAAGGCCAGCCCTGGGTTTGAGCACCCAAACAGATTTGCCAAGTTGGGTGAAGATGTGGAGGTGGCAAGCTCAGAGGTGTCAGCCCTAGATGTCACTGCTACCCCTAACAGCTGGGAGAGCAGCCCATCAAATAGGGGTGGCGAAGGTAATGCAGGAAGGCCTAGACAGTTGGTGGTAATAGGGGATTCTATAATCAGAAGGACTAATATAATAATTTGTCGCCAGGATCCTATCAACCAAATGGTTTGCTGGTGCCAGGTTTCGGCATGTGGTGGACCGGGTTGAAAAATTACTGGGAGGCTCTGGGCATGACCCAGCTGTCTTGGTCCATGTTGGAACCAATGATAGAATACATGGAAGGTAGAGGCTCCTTAAGAATCATGAACTAGGCTGCAAGTTGAAGGGAAAGACCTCCAAGGTCCTGTGCCATGAAATACAGAGGAAGGTTAGAGAACTGAATGCATGGCTAAAGAGCTGGTGTAAGAAGGAAGGATTTGGGTTTCTAGAGCACTGGGCTGACTTTTCATTGGGGCACAACCTATATGCTAAAGACAGTTTTTGCACCTAAATGGAAAGGGGTCGGCTGTGATGGGGGAGAGGTTTATGGGAAGGCTGGAGAAGCATTTAAACTAGGATATAATATAATAAGGCTTACCTGTAGGTTCCCTGCATATCTCCAAAACCTGGATGGTTTAGGAGATATACAGTGTACTGTAATGTGCCCACTTCATCGGGCAAATGCACGGTGAAGAAATGGCCTCGGTGCCATTTCTTCACCGAGATTGTGCCGCGATTGGCGACTCGACGCCAGTCACAGAGTCGGAGTCCGCAGCCCTGGAAGGAAGAGGGACAGAAGATGGACGTGGCCTGGAGCGGGGCTTCCAATGCAGGTAAGTGCCACATAATGGGCTAATATGCAATGCATACTAGCCCATTATGCTTTTACATTGCAGTGTAATAAAGAGGAAGTAAAACCCATCAGAGTTTACTTCCTCTTTAAAAGAGCAAATATTCCAAGGATGAGAGCTGCTCCTCAGACTTAGACTGGGAGGGAATATTGGCATTGATGAACACAGAACAGAATTGGTAATTCTTCAAAAAGTGTATAGAGAAAGGTAATTATTGCGCAGATAGAAGAAAAACTTGGTGATAGTAAAAGTAATAAACAATAATGAAAAAAAGTAAGTTGCAGCTGGCATTCACACAATAGAACAGTTGTGTAAAAAAAAGCAAAATCTAAACAACAAAGAAATGCCTGCAAAAAGTGATAGACAAAATATATTAAGCAGTCCATAAAGTGTCCATATTGTATTGAAAGTGTCTTCAATAAAGTAACTATATGCACTGGATGGTGTTTACAGTACAACTCTCTGCACATAGTTACTTTATTGAAGACACTTTCAATACAATATGGACACTTTATGGACTGCTTAATATATTTTGTCTATCACTTTTTGCGCTTTATGAGCGCAGGCATTTCTTTGTTGAATTCTTCAAAAAGACTGTATGTGAACACACTTCAAAGTACTGTATATTCCCATGGGCAATAAGTCTAAAAGGCTGAAACTAGAACCTATGTGGCTCACGGCAAAATTTAAAAAAATTATAAATATTAAGAAAAGAACTATGAAAAAATATAAAAAAGAAGGCACATTATCATTGTTTAAATGTTACAAAAAATATAACAGAATATGTAAAAAAGAAATCAAGGCTGCAAAAAATCGAAATGAACAACAGTTTGCAAAACATAGTATGACAAACCCCAACAATTGTTCAAATATATTAATAGTAAAAAGGTCAGGTCTGAGCATGTAGGCCCTTGACAAAATAATCTAGAGTGGGTGACTGGGGACAAAAAAAAGGCAAATATATTAAATACCTTCTTCAGCTCTGTGTATACAAAGGATCATGGGGGAGCTCCTGTCTATAATGGGAATGGTATTGTCACAGCCCCAAATGATCCACAATGGCTCAAAATTGATATGGTCCAGAAATATTTAGACAGAATAAAGGTAAATAAAGCACCTGGACCAGATGGCATACACCCACGGATCCTAAAAGAATTGAGCTCTGTCATGACATCTACCTAAAATATTTTCCTAAATAACTTACCCTGAAAATCGAAATTTTCTAAAATAAACTGAATTTTTTATGAACAGTGTAAAGTTTTCTGCTTCATTTAAAGGTATTTTCCTAGATAAAAAAAGAAATATTAAAAAAGTTCAGATAAACATTTTTTTTAATTCTTTATATATAAATAAGGGATGTACATACCAAGTTATATAGCATGTACCAGGTAGCTTGCAATCAACAGCTGAGAGATTTGCATGTATCATATCAGGTATGTATTATATTAGGTACAACATGAAAACACATACTTACAATCTATATATGCTCTACTTATACTCTATTTGTAAGCAGGGGGCCACATTCTGTAGCATTTCATACCAATTGTATGATGTTTGAAATGGCAGCATGCACCTCCCTTAAGCTTTTTTTAGGTGGATAAATTGATAAAAGTATCCAGACTGCCATCGGGTCATACCAAAATTGGCAGGAGGTATGAAAAAAAAGTGTGTGTGTGTGGGGGGGGGGGGGGGGGGGTT
>BLSH010059689.1:1514523-1526865 GCA_018402905.1 Glandirana rugosa | reverse complement strand
AAAAGGGGCTGAAGGGAAAAAGCAAAGGGAGAATGGTGGAGGGGAGGTAAGGACAAGAAAAGATAAACATCTTTTTAATTTGCAGCATCCAAAGCTATAAAAAATCACCAGTGTTAGTTTCTAGTTTTAAACTGTTTCTAGAAAAATGTGGATAGTTTTTTTATTAGGATTAGGAAAGATGTTAAACTTAAAACTGACTTCCATGTTTTCTGTCACTTTAAATAGTTTTTTTGGACCAAGCTGGCCCAAACAAACTATTACCTTCAATAAGTGCTGCATTAGCTCTAAGCACTATTCAGCTACATGCAGTACACAGTGTTGGTTTCTGGCTGTGAGGCTCCTCATCTCAAACCCGGAACAATGCAGAATCGGTCTGAGCGGTGCTCAGCCATTCATAGGCAGCTTTGTATTCTGTGAATGAATACAAAGCTTCCTCTGATTGGCTAAATTGGAGAGCTTGATGTCATCAGTCTGCCTCTCTGACTTAGCCAATCAGAGGAAGCTTTGTCTTCAATCATTCACAGAACACAAAACTGCTTATGAATGGATGAGCACCGCTCAGAGTGACTCTGCATTGTTCCAGGTATGAGACAGGAAGTCAGGAACCCAGCACTGCCTACTCTGTGTAGCTGAAACTACATGCAGTACATACAGTGCTTAGAGCCAGTGCAGCACTTAATGAAGGTAAGTGAAGGAAATAGTTTGTTCGCATCAGCTTGGTCCAAACAAACAATTTCAAGTGACAGTAAACATGGAAACTCCACTTTTGTTGAGAAAAATGCAATCCCCTCTGGGTGATCAATGTACATTTCACGTATTTTATTAATCTTTGTAGCAGATTATTACTTGTTTCGGTTCTTAAAGCGGTTGTATCATGAAAAATTTAACTTTTACCTACAGGTAAGCCTACAATAAGGCTTACCTGTAGGTAAAATGAATATCTCCTAAACCTGTACGGTTTTGGAGATATTCCCATTTCAAGCAGCTGCTGACGTCATGGTGCATACGCAGTGGTGCCCCGGCGAAGGCCTGGCACATAGCGCCGGACCTTGCCGGAAAGTCCGCCGTAAAGACGGGCCCCCACTCACAGCACCGGAGCCACAAACCCGGAAGGATCCACGGAGGGAAGATGGAAGCTCCCTCTTCGGGGACCGGGCGGACCTGTCGGAGCTTTGTTCTGAGTTGCATACTAGCTCATTATGCCTTTGTCTTGCAGGTGTTTTTTGTTTCTTTTTGTAAGGTGATACAACCGTTTTAAGAAAAAAACGTTTGTTCCTTCCTGAATGGGAGGGTCTGTGTTCATTATAAGCACCTGATGCATAAGTGAAATTCTAATTACACAGGAAGCCTAAAATTTTACCTATATCTTAGAGCTGAAAATTAGGGAGCAAAACCAGACAAGCAGGAAATGACAACGGTGTACTGGAGAATGCCTCCAGTTTGCTGTATTGCATTGAATTTTTGGATCTTTTAGAAAATGACAGTGAATTCCAATTGAAATAGGCAGTTTATAATAGCAATACGTTATAAAATGACTAGTGTAGCAATTTCAAATGCTTTGTTCTTTAACTTAGATATGATGTTATAACAAGGAACCAACAATAGCCTGCCAACAGCTAAATAAATAAGCTAAATGTGCACACCATCATTAAAATACTCTGAAAGAAGTAAAATGGATGTGCACACCAGAAAACCACCAGGTTCCCAGAATGTCAGAATGACTTCAGCTCTGTCTCCTCCTAGGCCAGTGAAATGCGTTAGCAGGACACAGCTTGGGAGGAGGCAAAGCTGAAGCCCTTCTGACATTCTGTGAAACGGCCAGCTTTCCGATGTGCACTTCCATTTCTCTTCTTCCTTCCAGGGTCTGTGATCAAGCAGGATGGGTCTTTGGGAAGTTAGCATCTGGTAGGGTTGAAATCAATGGGTGAGTTTGATGAATCTTGGAGCAGAGCTTTAGGCTTATTAGATCACATTAAAATACTACTGTAGATTGATCAACAGAGATATGAAAAATAGTGAGAATTCTGATTTACTGTATAAAATATGATCACAATGACCACTGTCACGGATACTGATCTTTATCTTGGACCAAGAGCTGACTTTGACAGCTCAGATTTTTGTGCTTGGAGCATCCATTAAGCATGCTCTCAGCACATAAACATTTGCCAGCAATGCAATCTGTGTTAGGTATTGTAAAGGGGTTAAAGGAAACCTGTACTGTAGTTTGCCATTGCTAACTTCTTTACTAGTTGTCTGGCTGTAGTGCTGATCCAATACATGTCCCAAAACAAGTATGCGTATCATAAATTCTGACTTCTTTCTGACTTTACAACGTACATATTTACTAAGTGCACATATACATTAATTACCATACCTTATAGGTACAAAGATAATCCTGATTAATCCTAAATATAGCATAGGAGGATGTTTAGCAAAACCTAAAGCATTACACAGGTCACAATGCATTGTGCAGATACAGTGAGTATAGAAAACAATCACCCCCTTTAAAATAATCACATTTTGTTGCTTTGCAGCCTAAAATGAAGACAGACACAGTTTTTGTATTATCCAGCTGTATTTACTAGTGCAACTCATCCAAGCGAAAGATAACACCAATATGCCAGAAAAATATTTAAAAAATCAAAAACAGAATAACTGAGATGGAAAAAGGGTCACCCCCTTGTGTCAATATTTTGCTGAACCACCTTTTGCTTTAATTACAGCTTTTAGTCTTTTAAGCCTCGTAAACACGGGATGACGATCGTACGTACGATCGTCGCAAATCGTATGTTGGCTGTTGTATCTAGCATACTGACTGCACTACACAATCGTACGAGCACAGAAGAACGTTCAGGTGCATGTAATTAGCATCCGGCCATTGCTGACTTCTGAGCATGCGTGTTTTGCACAATACAACTTTGTTGTACCAACTGCTCTGTACACACGATACAACGGTCGTATGATCGCTTGTTGGTACGACCAAGTTTTCTAGTCTGCTCATACAACTCCCTTGTACGACCATCGTATGTTTGACTGTTCTAATCGCGCATGCGAACGATCGATATCGCATACAACGACCTGTTGTATGCGATCGTCGTCCCATGTGTACGAGGCTTTAGTCAGTTGGGATATGTCTCTACTAACTTTACACATCTAGACTTTCAGTCTCATTCAGTTAAATTAGATGGTGACCGTTTGTGGACTGCAGTCCTCAAGTCATTCCACAGATTTTCAATGGGGTTTAAGTCTGGGCTCTGACTAGGCCATGCAAGGACATTCACCTTTTTTCTCCTTCAACCACTGTATGGTCATTTTTGCTGTGTGCTTTGGTTCATTGTCATGTTGTAAGGTAAACCTTCTTCCCATTGACAACTTTCTGGCAAAGAGCAGCAGATTTTCCTCAAGTATTTGATGGCATTTTGCCCCATTCATTTTATATACTGTTATGGGAGTGTTTCTCTGCAGCAGGGACCGGAGCACTTGTCAGAATAGAAGAAAAATGGATGGAAAGCGCACAGCAGAAATGACCATACAGTGGTTGAAGGAGAAACAGGTGAATGTTCTTGCATAGCTTAGTCAAGGCCCAGACTTAAACCCCATTGAAAATCTGTGGAATGACTTGAAAACTGCAGTCCACAAATAGCCACCATGAAATTAAACTGAACTTGATCAGTTCTGAAAAGAATAATGGGCAGATATTGCAAAGTCTAGATGTGCAAAGTTAGTAGAGACATATCCCAACAGACTAAAGACTGTAATTAAAACAAAAGGCAGTTCAACAAAATACTGACATAAGGGGTGATCCTTTTTCCAACTCAGTGATTTTGACATGTTGGTGTTATATCTTTCAGTTAAATGTTACAAGTTGAACTAGTAAATACAGTTGGATACGACAAAAACTATGCCAGTCTTCATTTCAGGCTGCAAAGCAACAAAATGTGATTATTTTAAAGAGGGGTGATTATTTTCTATACCCATTGTACATCCAAAGAACAGATCTAATTCTAGTGTTTGTTTTCAAGAAACCCATATTAGCTTATTGCCTGTTGATTGATCAACATTAGCTGATTGCTTGTGGGGCTATTTCAGATGATATATCTGTGGAAATATAAACCATGATATCAATATAATGTATATTTTGAGGTATCACCCATAACATAGAGCCAAACACACATAGAGACACAGGCATATCAAAACTAGTTCTGAAATAGGATGATCTATAATGGCATAATAATGCAATAGGCAACAGGGACTATATAGCAGGGAGATCCTTTTCTCACTCCTTTCCTATTGAAAGAGATCTCAGTTTATATGCAATACAATTCTCTCAGATTATCTAATCTCTCAAATTATAGCCTTTAAGCTGTTAAGGAATTTGTGGGTTGAATAAGTATAAGCAGCTTTTACTTTACAGACTTCCCTTTTGCCTTTAGTCACACTTTGTGTAAAGGAGGCAATTGTTTAAAATGTAACTTCATGCAAACTGAAACTGCTTCTCAATTTACTTATCCAAACTGAGGAAAGCAAACTCCAATCAGATGCTAATTTTATCCCGTGTGTGTGTTTTCAAACAGTATCTCACAAAAGTGAGTACACCCCACACATTTTTGGACATATTTTATTACATCTTTTTATATGAAAAGACTGCAGAAATGACACTTTGCTACAATGTAAATAGTGGGTGTACAGTTTGTATAACAGTGTAAATTTGCTGTCAACTTAAAATAATTCAACACGCAGCCATTCATTAATCTAAACCGCTGGCAACAAAAGTGAGTACACCCCTAAGTGAAAATGTCCAAATGTCCAATTAGCCATTTTCCCTCCCAGTGTCATGTGACTCGTAAGTGTTACAAGGTCTCAGGTGTGAATGAGGAGCAGGTGTGTTAAATGTGGTGTTATCGCTCTCACTCTGTCATACTGGTCACTGGAAGTTCAACATGGCACCTCATGGCAAGGAACTCTGTGAACATCTGAAAAAAGAATTGTTGCTCTACATAAAGATGGCCTAGGCTATAAGAAGATTGCCAAGATCCTGAAACTGAGCTGCAGCACGGTGGCCAAGACCATACAGCAGTTTAACAGGACAGGTTCCACTCAGAACAGGCCTCGCCATGGTCGACCAAAGAAGTTGAGTGCACATGCTCAGCGTCATATCCAGAGGTTGTCTTTGGTAAATAGATGTATGAGTGCTGCCAGAATTTCTGCAGAGGTTGAAGGGGTGGGGGGTCAGCCTGCCAGTGCTCAGACCATACGCCACACACTGCATAAAATTGGTCTGTATGACTGTCATCCCAGAAGGAAACCTCTCCTAAAAATGATGCACAAGAAAGCCTGCAAAACAGTTTGCTGAAGACAAGCAGACTAAGGACATGGATTACTGGAACCATGTCCTGTGGTCTGATGAGACCAAGATAAACTTATTTGGTTCAGATGGTGTCAAGCCTGTGTGGTGGCAACCAGGTGAGGAGTACAAAGACAAGTGCGTCTTGCCTACAGTCAAGCATGGTGGTGGGAGTGTCATGGTCTGGGGCTGCATGAGTGCTGCCAGCACTGGGGAGCTACAGTACATTGAGGGAACCATGAATGCCAACATGTACTGTGACATACTGAAGCAGAGCATGATCCCCTCCCTTCGGTGACTGGGCCGCAGGGCAGAATTCCAACATGATAACGACTCTAAACACATCTCCAAGATGACCACTGCATTGCTAAAGAAGCTGATAGTAAAGGTGATGGAGTGGCCAAGCATATCTCCAGACCTAAACCCTATTGAGCATCTGTGGGGCATCCTCAAACAGAAAGTGGAGGAGCGCAAGGTCCCTAACATTCACCAGCTCCGTGATGTCATCATGGAGAAGTGGAAGAAGACTCCAGTGGCAACCTGTAAAGCTCTGGTGAACTCCATGCCCAAGAGGGTTAAGGCAGTGCTGGAAAGTAATGGTGGCCACACAAAATATTGACCCTTTGAGCCCAATTTGGACATTTTCACTTAGGGGTGTAATCACTTTTGTTGCCAGTGGTTTAGACATTAATGGCTGTGTGTTGAGCTATATTGAGGGGACAGCAAATTTACACTGTTATACAAGCTGTACACTCACTACTTTACATTGTAGCAAAGTGTCATCTCTTCAGTGTTGAAAAGTTATAATAAAATATTTACAAAAATGTGAGGGGGTGTACTCACTTTTGTGAGATACTGTATATATATAATATGTACATATGAGGAGATGAGTAAACATGCATGTTACATAGAGCTTAAAGTGTACCTGTCTTTATGTAGGCTGTCATTGGTAGCCTTAGCTTTTAATCCCAACTCTGGGCACCAAAAAACAAATCCCCTTGAAGTGGGGCCTCCCTGTACTGCAAGGATTAAATGCTAGTTAACTTTAGGAATTGAGGAATAAGCTGTAATGCCTACCTTAAACCTCGATATGGCAGCCTTCTTCCACCCCGTGCAACCAGTCCCTCCACAGCCTCCTTTGTAAGGTACTCCAGCCAGCAGATTTATGCTGGCATCATCACATGCCAAGCAGGACTAATAGTCCCCACCTACATCCTGGAGAAGTGAAGGACGCTGGCAGCAAGAAATAAGGTAAGTATTACAGTTTTCACCTCTACCCACTAGACTTAACCACTTCCAGACCGAGCCTATTATTGACACTTGGTGTTTATGAGTTAAAATCAATTTTTTTGCTACAAAATTACTTAGACCCCCCCCAAACATTATATAATGTTTTTTTTCTAACACCCTAGAGAATAAAATGGCGGTCATTGCAATACTTTTTTTGCACCATATTTGTGTAGCGATCTTACAAGCGCGATTTTTTTTGGAGAAATTTCACTTTTTTTTGTTAAAAAATAAGACAACAGTAAAGTTAGCCCAATTTTTTTCCATATTGTGAAAGGTAATGTTATGCTGAGTAAATTAATACCTAACATGTCATGCTTCAAAATTGCGCCCGCTTGTGGAATGGGGACTAACTTTTCCACTTAAAAATCTCCATTGGCGACGTTTAAAAACTCCTACAGGTTACCACTTTTGAGCTACAGAGGAGGTCTTGTCCTAGAATTACTGCTCTCACTCTAACGATCGCTGCGATACCTCACATGTGTGGTTTGAACATTGTTTTCATATGTGGGCGTAACTTAATTTTTTTTTTCTTATTAATTTTACTTTTTATTTTTTATTTTTACACTGTTCTTTAAAAAAAAAAAAGATTACTTTATTCCTAAATAAAAAAGACCTCAGATCTCATATTAACACTAAAATGCAATAAAAAAATAAAAAAAATAAAATTACATTGAAAAAAAAAATGTCCCCTTTAAGAGCATTGGGCAAAAGTGACTTGTGATGTTGCTTCCGCCCTGCAATGCTATGGAGTCGAGTGGGCAGCATATTCCACTCACTCAGCATCCAGGCACTGGGGGGAGCAGACCCGATCGTCTCCGCTGCTACCAGCGAGTCCAGTAAGTGGCGGAGATGACAGGAAAGCTGCGGGGGATCCCCTCTGGATAAAAGTGATCTTGAGACCACTTTTATCTTACAGAGAATCGCTGGCTGAAAAAAAATACAGGGGTTATGGTAGCTATGTGCTACCATAACAACGGTATACAACGGCAATGTGACAGGTCAGGTGACGGCGTTGGTCCGGCAGTGGTTAACGAACGCGTAATTTTTATAAATGCTTGTAATTCAGCTTTCAGAATGTTATATTGCTGGCTGAGATACTAATCTAATGGTTCCAAGCCAGAAATAAAACAATCCTCTTGAAAACATTGTACATGTTTATCTGCAGCGCTCTCGTCTCTATAGCTGCATAAAACACACATAACAAAGGCTATTTCTCAACTCTAGAAGGCGGGGGGGAGACAGGGATCTAATGTCACATACTGCACAGCACAGAGCTGAATGTAATCTGAGACTGGAGTGGAGGGAAAGGACACCTCCTTCCACATAGTCTCATAGGGAAACATGCACAGCTGAGGCCATCAATCATCTTCTGTGGGGAAGAGGGAAGAGAGAGGAGAAATAAATCACACTCAGTGCTTTGGATTGAGGCAAGTGCACACTATAGAAGGATATGCTTTGTTCATTTTTCATGTCAAAGATTTACAACCACTTTAAAACAATAGTGTCTGAGGTTATTAGCGATCAGACCAGTTAAAGACTGCTGATTGCTATGACTGTTTCCCTGCTACCCTAGTAAAATACCTGCCTGCAGTCCTCCTTCTCCCTGGTCTGCCAGCCCACACACACTTGTTTGCAAAGCCTAATGTACTGCAAACATTTGTTTCGGTTATTCTAGGCTTACCAGCATGAAGGCGTTCGGCCCCTTGCACACCAGCTGACCGATCTGGTCCATTTTTCAGGCGGACCCGATTGGACCACCAATAGGGGCAGATACGTTGGCCATCTGTCCGGCTAATCAGATGACATGGATGGAAACGGACATGCAGTATATGCAGTTCTCCCCATAGAGGAGAGAGGGCTGTGTCCGTGTCTGTTCTGCATAGCTATCAGACACGGACTGGTCATGCGCCTGCTCAGAGCGGATCAGCGGACAGATCCCCCCGATGAGCAAGCGGATTCTCTTGGACTGATCCGCTCCGTTTGAAAGGGGCCTTCTACTTGTACACCCCACTGCCCTCTGGTTCTCTGTTGTAACAAATCACAGGTATTCAGATGACTTTTACAGTAATTGAACTTTTACCTAAGGGGGATTTTAGATTAGATGTTTGGAACAAAGAGTTGTTTTTGTTTGGGATCACTTCGTTTTTTCCCTTGCCAATGACATGATAAACTGCATCATCTGACTTTCTTGAAATTAAATCATTTATTTGTACCTCTAACTTCTTGGTTATGTACATAGAGGTTGTGGGTGGTACTTTGCTGTTACATTAGCTACCAAATAGATTATATGATTTTATTTAACCCCTTCCTTACTGAGCCATTGTAAAATGACGTCGGCAGGAACCCTTCGTCGATCCGGGCTGACGTCATATGACGTCAGCCGCTTCTCGCCACTACTGCGGGCCCCTGGGGGGCGATCATGGATCGATCGTGTCCCCGGGGGTCGTGTCCCCCCCGATCAGGGTAAAGAGCCAATAAATTTGGCTCTTTACCACATGACCGGCTGTGCCCAACCACAGTCAGTCATTACCGACTATCAGCGTGCACGCCGCTCGTGCGCTCCCCCTGGGGCACGCAGCACGGCGATCAGGGCTGAGGTTTGTCCCTTGGACAAAGCCCAGCTCCAATCAGTGTAAAGAGCCAATGGAATTGGCTCTTTACCACGTGACCGGCTGTGTCCAATCACAGCCGGTCATGTGATGTAAACAAACCGCGGTAACAAGCTATTACCGGGTTCTCCCTGTCACACACCGATCGTGTTTACACCAAGCACACTGATCACCCCCCCTAATAAAGAGGACCTGTCACCACCCCATAAAAGTACCTGTTACAGCCCATCAGAGTACCTGTCACCTGTCCATCAAAGTACCCGACTACCTTTCACCAGCCCATCAAAGTACCCGAGTACCTGTCACCAATCCATCTGAGTACCCGAGTACCTGTCACCTGCCCATCTGAGTACCCGAGTACCTGTCACCAGCCCATCTGAGTACCTGTCACCAGCCCATCTGAGTACCCGAGTACCTGTCACCAACCCATCAAGTACCCGAGTACCTGTCACCTGCCCATCACAGAACCTGAGTACCTGTCACCAGCCCACCAAAGTACCTGAGTACCTGTCACCAGACCATCAGCATACCCAAGTACCGATCACCTGCCCATCTGAGTACCCAAGTACCTGTCACCAGCCCATCAGTGTACCCGAGTACCTGTCACCTGCCCATTAGAGTACCCGAGTACCTGTCACCAGACCATCAGCATACCCAAATACCGATCACCTACCCATCTGAGTACCCAAGTACCTGTCACCAGCCCATCAGTGTACCCGAGTACCTGTCACCTGCCCATCTGAGTACCCGAGTACCTGTCACCAGCCCATCAGAGTACCCGAGTACCTGTCACCTGCCCATCTGAGTACCCGAGTGCCTGTCACCAGCCCATCAGAGTACCTGAGTACCTGTCACCAGCCCATCAGAGTACCCGAGTACCTGTCACCTGCCCTTCAGATTACCCGAGTACCTGTCACCAACCCATCTGAGTAACCGAGTACTTATCTGCAGCCCATCAGAGTACCCAAGTACCTTTTACCAGTCTATCAGATTACCCAAGTACCTGTCTCCAGCCCATCAAAGTACCTGAGTACCTATCTGCAGCCCATCAGAGTACCCAAGTACCTATCTGCAGCCCATGCCTTATAGAATATACCTCGGGTGTTTGCTTTCAAAAATGGGGTCATTTTGTGGGTAATTCCACTGTTCTGGTGCTCCAGGGCCTTTAAAAGTGTGATAGGTATGAATTAAATTTTATATGTAATTCATGCTCCTAGAAGCCTGACGGTGCTCCCTGCATGGTTGGCCTCTGTATGTGGTCAGGGTGTGAAAAAGTCTCACACATGTGGTATTGCCATACTCGGGATGAGTAGCAGAATATATTTTGGAGGTTAATTTTTGCTATGTACATGCTATGTGTTAGAAATATCTCATAAATTGACCACTTCGTGTAAAAATAAAAGCGTTTTCATTTTCTTTCCACGTTTTTAAAGACTTGTGGAAAAAAAAATGAACCATTCAAAAGACTCATAATGCCTCATAAAATATACGTTGGGGTGTTTGCTTTCCAAAATGGGGTCATTTTGTGGGTAATTCTATTGTCCTGGTGCTCCAGGGCCTTCAAAAGTGTAATAGGTCGTTAGGTAATGTATATGTATAAGTGAAATTTCTGCTCCTAAAATGCCTGACGTGGCTCCCTGCATGTTGGACCCCTCTATGTGGCCAGGGTGTGAAAAAGTCTCACACACGTGGTATCGCCATACTCATGACGAGTAGCAGAATATATTTTGAGGGGTTATTTTTGCTATATACATGCTATGTGTTCGAAATATCATATAAATTGACCACTTTGTGAAAAAAAAAATATGTTTTCATTTTCTTTCCAGGTTTTCGGAAGACTTGTGGAAAAAAATGAACCATACAAAAGACTCATAATGCCTCATAGAATATACGTTCAGATGTTTGCTTTTCAAAATGGGGTCATTTTGTGGGTAATTCTATTGTCCTGGTGCTGCAGGGCCTTCAAAAGTGTAATAGGTGGTTAAGAAATCATATGTGTAATTTATGCTTCTAGAACGCCTGACGGTGCTCCCTGCATGTTGGACCTCTCTATGTGGCCAGGTTGTGTAAAAGTCTCAGATATTTGGTATCACCATACTTGGGATGAGTAGCAGAATATATTTGGGGGGGGGGGTAATTTTTGCTATGTACATGCTATGTGTTAGAAATATCTTAAAAATCTACCACTTTGTGTAAAAATAAAAGTGTTTTCATTTTCTTTCCACGTTTTTTGAAAACTTGTGGGAAAAAATGAACCATTCAAAGACTCATAATGCCTCATAGATTATACGTTGGGGTGTTTGCTTTCTAAAATGGGGTCATTTTGTGGGTAATTCCATTGTCCTGGTGCTCCAGGGCCTTCAAAAGTGTAATAGGTTGTTAGGAAATTAGATGTGAAAATTCTGCTCCTAGAATGCATGACGGTGCTCCCTGCATGTTGAACCTCTCTATGTGGTCAGGCTGTGAAAAAGTCTCACATGTGGTATCGCCATACTCGGGATGAGTAGCAGAATATATTTTGGGGGGTAATTTTTGCTATGTGCATGCTATGTGTTAGAAATAACTTATAAATTGACCACTTTGTGTAAAAATAAAAGCGTTTTCGTTTTCTTTCCACGTTTTTCGAAGACTTGTGGAAAAAAATGAACCATTCAAAAGACTCATAATGCCTCATAGATTATATGTTGGGATGTTTGCTTTCCAAAATGGGGTCATTGTGTGGGTAATTCCATTGTCCTGGTGCTCCAGGGCCTTCAAAAGTGTAATAGGTCGTTAGGAAACTAGATGTGAAAATTCTTCTCCTAGAATGCATGATGGTGCTCCCTGCATGTTGGACCTCTCTATTTGGTCAGGCTGTGAAAAAGTCTCACACATGTGGTATCGCCATACTCGGGGACAGTAGCAGAATGTATCTTGGGGTGTAATTGGAAGTATGCATATGCTGTGTGTGAGAAATAACTTGTTGTTTTGACAATTTTGTGCAAAAAAAAAATAATAATTTCGTAATTTTCCAAAGAATTGTGGGAAAAAAGTACAACTTCAAAAAACTCGCCATGCCTCTTACTAAATACCTTGGAATGTCTAAAAAGGGTGTTAAGA
>BLSH010059689.1:1488789-1506844 GCA_018402905.1 Glandirana rugosa | reverse complement strand
TACAAGACCTAACCCCTTCTCCTCCCTCCTTTAACTAAAGCTCACCAAGAGGGGTAAAAAAAAAAAAAAAAGGAGGGGGGAGAGGGTACTCCCTCCTCCTCCCTCCTCTTCCCCAATCCAGAACATTCTTTTGTTTAAAGTGTCTCCCCCTCCCTCTCCCTTGTGTCCATGTGTGCCATCATCCCTGACTTTAACTACAAAGTTATTGAAGCAATTGAAAATAGATAGGGATAACTCTATTCCAGCCGTCTCTGTCATCAGCTAATATTCAGTCATAAAGCATTGTTCCCTTCTTTTTATCCTTTCTCTTCTCTTCATCCAATCCTGTTTCAGGAAAAAAAACCTTATTTATGATAATAGATTATGCGTTTTGCCATCTGCTTCTGATTGGCGGCTTAGGAATGATAGATTTGAAGGGCCAGTCTGGTAATTCAATCTGTTGAAGTTTAAAAGTTCTTAACATCTTAGGCAGATCAGAAAGATGTCTAAATATCACAGACTCCCCATTTTTAGTTGCTATCAACTTAAAAGGAAACCCCCATCTATAAGTAATTCCATCAGCAGTCAGAGAGTCCAACAGGGGTTTCAATGATCTCCTCAGCTGAAGTGTGCGCTTAGAGAGATCAGATAGCAGTATCACAGAAGCACCCTCAAACTGTATCTCTTTTAATCTTCTGGCTGCTAACATAATAGCCTCTTTAACAGTAAAAAAGTGAATACGACAGACAACGTCCCTTATTTTGCCTGATGCCATAGATCTTCTGCCTGAGGTTCTGTGTACTCTATCGATCTCTATTGCAGCTGATGGGTCTTTCTTGAGTAATTTGTTAAAGATCGATTGAATTACTCCAGACAAGTCCTTATTTTCAACTGTTTCTGGTAAACCCCTGATCCTTATATTGTTCCTTCTTGCTCGATTTTCTTGATCATCTAATTGGTAAATAATCTCCTGAATCTGCTCTGTGTGATCATTCAAAACTTCATGATGGGTGTCTAAACGGTCATATGTAATTTCGACTGCAGCATCCAATTCATTAATACGTGCACCTATATTGGAGACTTCAGTTTTGAGAGCTGATATTTCTGTTTTACATAATGTCTCTAAACGAGCCATATATTGCTCAAGATCTAGCCTTGTAGGAAGAGAGCGGATGTATGAGCATAAATCCGCTTCTTCTAGTAGAGAATCTGGAACAAGGTTATTTTTTGGTTTTGGTTTTAGAGTAGGCTTTGGACTGGATATTGATGTTCCCACCTGCCCATTCCCAAGTTTATTCCCGGATTTAATACCAGATTTGTTCCCCGACATATTCAGCACCTCTTGACTTGTTGTATTCTCCTTACTTATTATAGTAGTCATATCAGTAGTCATAGCAGGCTGCATCATACTTCTACAAGTCTCTATATCGCATAAATTACCTTCATTCTGTTGCAGCATACAGACTGGCCCATAGAGTCCTTATTGTACCTGTACTTGAAGTCCTCGGAATCCTTGAGATCCTTGTAAAGAATCCGGGGAAACGGCACCAACACCAGGCTCAAGACCGGACACCGCACATAGAACTCCCTTGCTGGAAGAATAACTCCCCATCTCATGCCGGCTTTCCTGATGAACCTGATGAGCCGCTGAAGATGATGAGAATGAGGATAAGGGTGAAGGTAAAACCTCCTTAGCCACGGCGTTAACATCAGCCTTCACCACCATGCCTGGAGTTACTCTTAACGTTGCAACCTGATCTGTGTGTGCCTTCTGCTCAGCCTGCGAGTGCTGTAGAGCCCGACTGCCTGGACTGACGTCTTCTATGACTCCCGGCTCTCTCCTCCACGCTAGTGTATCACTCGAGGGAGCCGCGGGAGCTCCAGAGTCCACAACAGCAACAGGGGAGCATCCCCTCCCAGCCTCCACAAGACACGGCGAAGCACTGGCCGGGGTGACAGCCGGGACCACGGTCGCAAGGACCGCCGGAGCGCCAGGAATCCTCCCTTCATCATCGCGGCCAGCGTCTGTAGGTGAGGTCGGACGAGAAGCTGATCTTAATTGACGACTCGACTCTTTGGTGGACTCCTTAGGCTCCTTCAATAACCCCATGCTCCTTCGGTAGCCCTTGCTCCGTTTTAGGTTCCGTTTTAGGATGTTTCTTATTGCCCATTGCAGTATCTAGCCGTTCCTCTATGAGCTCTATGAATTCCGGACCTCCAATGGACTCCTCAGTGGGATCCGGACTTCAAGGATTATAATATAATTTACCTCAGAAGCGGTAGACGGTAAAAGATAGAGTTAAGGTAAGCTGTTAAAGTCCAGATATACCGCTGATATACCGCAGTGGGCATATGCATACGGGCACGGGCCCAGGAGTTGAGATAAAGTCGGGAAGGCAAGCGGGCAATAGTCCAGGTATACACGCTGCAAACACTGTGATCACCGCCACAGCCACAAACTCAGGGATACAATCAGGGATGCAGTCAGCCGGTCCCAATCACCCTAGGCAGGGAGCTCAGGTGAGACACGTCTCACACCCCTGCCATCAATTAGCTCCTCCCTGATTTGTAAATGTTTACACAGATGATCCAACAGATGCATACTTTAGTAAGCAATTATCATCAGTGACAGCATAAAGGCAACTTACAGGTGGGCATGGAAGTTTTAATGCCCACAGATAAACAGACCAGCAGTAGGAAAAAATAAAAAAGCTGCTCCAACATTTACGTTTTTTTCCTTAAACTGTAATACTCACCATCAGTCCAGCATTGTTCCCTGCAGCATGTACTCTTCCACTAAATGGTGGTGTTATTCCAGTTTAAATGATGCCCAGCATTATTTAACCTACTTCCTGTGAGCCCAGGCTGTCATGTACGCACCCCCCATGGGTGCGTCATCACTGCACTGAACAGAACTCACGTCATTATGTGGGCAATGTTCAGAAGAGGAGTAAGGATCACCCACCAGTTTTATGCAAGAAGAGGATGGACCCATTATGTCTTGTAAATGATCCTTGGAAAGGTTATATATGTGGTAATTTAAAAGAATAATTAAAAATAAATAAGAGTGAAGGAATCAGACGTCTTTAAAGCTGAATATGGGCTTAATTGTCAATTTTCCATATCTAAAACCATCATAAAAATTATACAACATGGCAATTTCAAATAACCTTTAGGGTCTCTCGTGCTTTATTTTGTATACTCCAGGGACGTGCGGTGAGGTCAGTGGCTGGTGAGGCACTGGCTAGTATCAGAGCCAAATACACACAGGTTACATACACACGTTAGAGTGAGAGCAATAATTCTAGCACTAGACCTCCTCTGTAACTCTAAACATATAACCTCTAAAAAATTTTAAAGCGTCGCCTATGGAAATTTTTAAGTACTGAAGTTTGGCAGCATTCCACAAGTGTGTGCAATTTTAAAGCGTAACATGTTAGGTATCTATCTTTTTTTTAGTTCATGAAAGTTTTTTTAAAAAAAAAATGCATTTGAAAAATTGCTGCGCAAATACCATGTAACATAAAAAGTTGCAATGACGGCCATTTTATTCCCTAGGGTGTCTGCTAATATATATATATATATATATATATATATATATATATATATTGGTTCTGAGTAATTTTTTAGCAAAAAAATGATGATTTTTACATGTAGGAGAGAAGTGTCAGAATTGGCCTGGGTCGCAAGTGGTTAATTACCATAAGTAAGTAATATACAAATAATTATTATATATTGTTTATATTGTTAAACGGACAAATTACTGAAGTTTGAAGTTATAACTCCAAACCAGTAATTTCACAGTAAATAGATAAATAATAAATTATCAAGTTATAACATATGCATAATAATATGTTATTTTGTTGATTAGAAAAGTACATTTTCAGCAGCAGAGGATTCCCCCTCTTAACTGTGTGAGAAAAACATGGGATTATGGGTAAATCTTATACCCATAAACCCATGTTTTTCCTTGTAGATAAGAGGGCTGGGCTGCTTGACACATGCCCCCTTCTATGACACTGCAGTGAGGCGTGCCTCCACTGCAGCATTTTTATTGGACAGCTTGGGCCACTGGTGCTTTACCATTGGTCCAAGGCCCCAAGCTGTCCACTGAGCTCAGTGCCTCTGATAAGAAGTGAGAGGCACTGTGAGCTCATCCTCTCACTCTGCTGCAAACACAGTAGAGTAGATTTACTAAAACTGGAGAATGCAAAATCTGCTGCAGCTTCTAACCTCAGTTTGTTCAATTAAGCTTTGACAATAAAACCTGGAAGCTGGTTGGTTGCTATGCAGAACTGCGCCAGATTTTGCATTCTCCAGTCTTAGTAAATCAACCCCAGTGTGTCAGCTTGTATTTAAACTGGCCACTCTATATGTAGCTTCTGTGGCTGTGCAAGGCACCCCGTATCTCCGGAACCTTTGGTGATAGGAGCCCCAAATTTTGACCAGTGGTGGGGTAGGACTTCGGCTGCCTACTCCCCAAAAAGCTCTGTGAACCTAAGTCACAGAGCTACAACCCTCGAAGTTTGATTGTTTTCTTTTTTTTTTATATGTTGATGGCAGTTGAGGCTCTGACCCTGGTATGCTCCAGAATGCAACAGGCAGGTAATGACATACAATAGAGAGTGGGAACTACAGAATCTACCATGTGGACAGGAACAGAGTCAGAAATTATGGCAGGAGGAAACTACTGTTGAAGCATCCAAGACATTTAGGAAACTAAGGACCAACTCAGATGCATCTTTAAAGCCCAACCCGTTACTTGTCCAGCCTCCCTAAAACTTTCTTTTTAAATTGCATTATACATAACATTTTTTGAGGTGTCCTCCGGCCTGTCATATGACAATCAGGATCCTTTCTACACAACTCTGGAGTCAGCAGTGGTTGGTCTACAATGCTGCAGATACAGATGCTCATGGTATGTTCTCTGAGTCATTGTATTTTGAGCCCTGGCTTAGATAATGTTTCTTACTTTAGAACATATATTAATTATACATATATACTTATTTTTATAGTTTTTGTTAGTGACATCTAGCCTCTGTCTGGGTTTCCCCACTTCAGCCCCAGGTTTGGGAGAATGGGGATTGTTGGGGGGCCCCCCATGCTCCTCTCTTGCTTTACCAGAAAAGCAACACTGATCTGCTTTTAATGATTTTAAATTGCAGATGTGCTGGTATACCTCTCTGCACATCAAGGTTAGTACTGTTTCTGCCATATGATGTGTTACATTAATGAGTACATGTTCTCTTATGTGCTGTTTTCTATTTTCTGTTATATTGTATTAAGATTAATCCCTTGTAATTTTCAATTATAGTTTTTTATAAAAAGCGCCGGGTGTCCTTTCCTCTGATTTAAGATATCTCAGTGACATGTTATTTATACTACTAGTTATATGTGCATACTACTATACTTGAGCCGCATGTTGTTTTTACAATTTCTGTATAAATAAAAATGTGTATCTTTTATCATATATGTGTTTTGTATAATGAAGGTAGTCTATAATAGTCCCCCCACCCCCTTTTTTAGTAGTTTAGAAGATATTCTTTATTATATATCTTAGGGATGATGGCTACACCCTAGCACCATACTCTAATAACCCTACTATGGCTTAGATAATGAAGCTCCCAGAAGGGTGTGTTCATGATAGCTTGGAATAACAGAAAACAAGCTAAATGATTCTGGACGGCATTGAAATAGTAAGGAAACCTGCAAACTTTAGGGGAGGAGTAGGAGGATGAGGACGGAGAAGGATGCGAAGGGCTGCATGGGAGCATGAAAGGAGTGAGAAGTGCTTTGCAAGTTTTTTTTTTTCCTTAATAGAAAAGTGGGGATGAGCAATTTAAGGAAAAAAAATTAAAAGCTGGAGATGATCAGAGAAATTCTATAAAACAGTAATGTCACTTTTTTTGGCAGTATGGCCATTTTAATATGGCCTGCACTTAACTCATGAAAGCCTAACGCAAATCTCGGTATAGTTACTGACACGTGTGTCAGATTCAGGTAGTTATTACTACCACCACTTTTCCAATCTTTCATTTTCACAGTGACAGATTCTAAAAGAATTGCTGCTAGATAAGCAAACTGGGGGCTATTAAGAAAAATTCAAAGTTGATGTACAGGGGGAGGGGGGTGTTGTGCGTCCATTACTTTATTAATACTGTATATATAAATGTATTTTATATTTACTTCATTGGTTGCTAGGACAAAGGTGGCCCGCATCCTAGCAACCAATGATGGAGCCACACTGAACTGAGTGGACGGAGCCTGATGGTAAACTCTGAGAGACTAGTTCTCCATCAGTTCCACTTTGTCTATGATTAACAGCGAATGGCAGTGGGCAAATTCCATAGCACTTATTCAGTCCAATGGCGGCTTTGGAATTTGTTGGATCTGATGGGGAACTAGTCTCTCAGAGTTCTCCATGAGGCTTTGCCTACTGGACAACTCAAATTCACAGCTGCTGCGGCTGTCGGGTGGGCGAAGCCTGATAGAGAACTCTGAATCTGGTTCTCCATCAGGTCTGCCTTGCCTGTGATTGACAGCGCATGGCAGCGGGAGTAGATGAAAACCACTTTTGGCCTGAATAGCAGGTACGGATCCGCCCATTACGTGTGCTGTCACCAAAAATGAAGAGAAATAGTCTCTCAGTTCCCCATCAGACTCAGAACAAAACTCCTCAGCCATAAGCCTTTCAGTGAGACGGGCACAGTTGCCAGGGAGGAAGTGCACCTGGAATGGATTGTCCATTATGGACAATCCAACTTTACTGTGGGCACAGACAGATTCAGGTACCTGCCTCTCCCCAGGATATCTTTTTTGGGTGAGTTGACCATTTAATTACAGATGGTCTGTGTGATGTGCAAAACCACAGAGGACCATGCAACTACATTACCTTATCAATGATTCATTCTCCACAGGACACCAGGCATATATCTCACAGGTGGAATGAGTACTGTTCAGTGATTTACATCGTCCTGTTTTCACACCTGTCAGACAAGATTTCTCTATGTTTAAAATGAATTTTGAAAGCCAACTGCTAACATTTTTCAGCATCATAATTTCACGTACAGTGGCCATGTTTAGTGTAACAGATGCTACATATATTTTCCACGATTTTAGCAAAATTTGAATAATAAAATCTGAAATGCTCAAAAGTCAAGTTTTTTCATAAGCTACCCAACTGTAGCAAATGAGAGCTGAAAAGAGATCCAAGTTAAAAAAAAAAAAAAAAAAAAGAGATCCAAGTTGATCATAGGTCCATAAGTGCTTCAGGTATACAACAGGGTATCAAGGAGGAAAATCAGGGCCCTATAATAGTAAGTAAAACAGGCATTGCTAATGATAGTAAGGTGATTATTGGACAGTGTATGGATTTCCAATTGTGTAAAAACATATGCTTGCAAAAATGCTAGTTCTACAGCACGGAAATTATAATTTCACATTATGTTGGAAAATCTCCACACAACTGTTTCCTTTGCCATAGAGAACTAAGGATAAATCCCTCTGTGTGCAAAGAATTTCCATCCTGCTTACAAAAAGAGGATGTTTTGTGCATTTATGAACACGTTGCTGAAAGCAAACCTAAACTTGAAAATCAGTCTTATGCCTTTACACTAAACTCACTATGCCAACCTATGCAGGGCACTGGTGCCTTTTCAAAACTATGCGAAAAGGTATATGAAAAGAAATGAACATACTGAATATAATTATTACATATATTAACCGCATACATTTATCAGGACAATTTGCATTAATGGTCCTTCAACAAGCTTCTTGTCCCGTTAGGAAGGCATTACAACAGGGGAGAAAATAAGGGTGGGGGGGGGGGGGGGGCTATGGAAGATGATATGAAGGTTCCGATGTTACAATCAACCACTGGAAATGGTACGGTTGGTACTAAAATAAAAATTATGCAACATACATGCGCAAAATGTGACCGTGAATTAAAGTGTTTGTTAACCAATGCCAGAAGTCTGCCAAGCACAATAGGTGAGTTGGAAGCTGTGGTGCATGAGGAGAACTATGATTTAATTGGTATTGCTGAATCTTGGATTCATTCTTCACATAACTGGGCAATTAATATTCCTGGCTATGCTCTCTTTCGGAAAGACAGGGTAAAACGAAGGGGTGGTGGTGTCTGTCTCTATGTGAAAAGTGATCTCAAAGTGAGTGTGAATAAGGACCTAGTTGATGGAGAGTGTGATGAGTGTGAAGCATTATGGGTAGATCTGTATATGGGTGTGCATACTACAAAGGTTATCATTGGAGTTTGTTATAGATCTCCCATTGTTAAAGAAGAGGTGGAGACTCAGCTCCTTGCATAGATGGAAAGGGCTGCAAGGGCTGGGACAGTGATAATAATGGGGGGATTTTAACTACCTAGAAATTAACTGGAGTAATGGCACTGCTGGGACAGTTAAAGGGCTAAAATTTATAAACCTTTTACAGGACAATTTTATGGTCCAGTTTATTGCAGCCCCAACTAGGAATGATGCTTTGCTGGACCTGGTAATCTCAAACTATGCAGAGCTTATTACCAATATTCATATAAAAGAACATCTGGGTAGCAGTGACCATAACATGATTTCATTTAATGTAAGCTGCAAGCAACAAACACATGCAGGAAAGATAAAAAAAAATTAATTTTAAGAGAACAAATTTTACAAGGATGAAGGCTGCTCTCCAGGACTTAGACTGGGAGGGAATATTGCCATCAATGAACACAGAACAGAAATGGGAATTTTTCAAATAGACTGTATACAAACTCACTGCAAAGTATATTCCCATGGGCAATACGTTTAAAAGGCTACAAATAAAACCTATGTGGCTCACGGCAAAAGTTAAAAAGTAATAAATGATAAGAAAAGAGCATTTAAAAAATAAAAAAATGAAGGAACACTATCATCTTTTAAATGTTACAAAGAATATAACAGAATATGTAAAAAGGAAATCAAGGACTCAAAAATTCAAAACGAAGGACAGATTGCAAAAGATAGTAAGACAAACCCCAAAAAATTCTTCAAATATATTAATAGTAAAAAGGTCAGGTCGGAGCATGTAGGCCCTTTACAAAATAATCTAGAGTGAGTGACTGGGGACAAAGAGAAGGCAAATGTATTAAATCATTTCTTCAGCTCTGTGTATACAAACGAGCATGGGGGAGCTCATGTCCATTATGGGGGTGGTAGTGACACAGACCCAAATGATCCACAATGACTCAAAAGTGAAATGGTCCAGAAGTATTTAGACATAATAAGGTGGATAAAGCACCTGGACCAGATGGCATACACCCCCGGATCCTAAAAGAATTAAGCTCGGTCATTTCAAAGCTATTGTATCAAATTTTTAGGGACTCCTTAATGACTGGAATAGTATCACTGGATTGGCGTAGGGCCAATGTGGTGCCCATATTTAAAAAGGGATCAAAGTCTTCAAGTAACTATAGAGTTGTTAGTTTAACTTCTATAGTTGGGAAGATACTGGAGAGTTTAATAAAAGACCACATAGATGAATTTGTGTGTGAACAAAATGTTTTAAGCAACAGACAGCATGGATTCATGGAATACAGAAGTTGTCGAACAAACCTGATTTCTTTTTAGGAAGAGGTAAGTAAAACCTTGGACAGAGGGGTGGCTGTGGACGTGGTATACTTGGATTTTGCTAAAGCGTTTGACACCGTTCCCCACAAAAGGCTAATGTGTAAGGTAAAGTCTACAGGCTTGGAAATATCAATTTGTAAATGGATAGAAAACTGGCTAAAAGACAGAATTCAGAAAGTAGTGGTTAATGATTCTTACTCTGAATGGTCTAGAGTTGTCAGTGGTGTACCCCAATGTTCAGTGTTGGGGCCCTTACTTTTCAATATATTTATAAATGAAATAGGGTCTGGGATTAAAAGTACCATTTCAGTGTTTGCAAATGACACCAAGCTTTGCAATGGAATAACGTCCTTACAGGATGTCTCCAACTTACAAGTAGACCTCAATGCACTGTTTAATTGTGCAACTATGTGGCAAATGAGGTTTAATGTAGATAAATGTAAAGTTATGCACTTGGGGGCTAAGGATATGCATGCATCATACATACTAGGGGGAGTACAACTGGGGGAATCCATAGTGGAGAAGGATCTAAGGGGTTTGGTAGATCATAAGCTTAATAATGGCATGCAATGGCATGCAATGCCAAGCAGCCGTTTCCAAAGCGAGCTAAATGCTTTCTTGTATTAAGAGACGTATGGACTCCAGAGAGAAGGGCATCATTTTGCCCCTGTAAAAATCATTAGTGAGACCTCATCTGGAATATGCAGTTCAGTTTTGGGCACCAGTTCTTAAAAAGGATATCGGAGAACTAGAGAAAGTGCAGAGAAGGGCAACCAAACTAATAAGAGGCATGGAGGAACTCAGCTATGAGGAAAGATTAGAGTAACTGAATTTATTCTCCCTTGAGAAGAGGAGATTAAGGGGAAATATGATAAACATGTACAAATACATAAGTGGTCCATATAGTGAACTTGGTGTTGAGTTATTCACTTTAAGGTCATCACAAAGGACAAGGGGGCACTCTTTACGTCTAGAGGAAAAAAGATTTTATCTCCAAATACGGAAAGGTTTCTTCACAGTAAGAGCTGTGAAAATGTGGAATAGACTCCCTCCAGAGGTGGTTCTGGCGAGCACAGTAGATTGCTTTTAAAAAAGCCTGGATTCTTTCCTAAATGTACATAACATAACTGGCTACTAACACATATAGGTAAAGTTGATCCAGGGAATATCCGATTGCCTCTTGGGGGATTAGGAAGGAATTTTTTCCCCCGCTATAGCAAATTGTATCATGCTTTGCTGGGGGTTTTTTTTGCCTTCCTGTGGATCAACTGTGGGGGAAGGATTGTGTATATGGGATTGTATGGTGTTATATATATATATATATATATATATATATATATATATATATATTTTTTATTTTTTTGATTGGTTGAACTAGATGGACTTGTGTCTTTTTTCAACCTGGCTAACTATGTAACAGTTGATTCAGGTAAGTGGTGTGCTCTTAATAGTTGATACCTGCAGTATATGTTATATTGAGGAGAAAGCCAAGACGTGGGTTCCCCCAGCAGAAGGCAGCCTTAGGGATAGTTTACACTTGCTTCTAAACAGGGCTCTCTTAACACCAGTCAAAGCCCCTATTACTAAATAAAATGGTTAGCTTGCAGTCCTGTTTACACCTAGTGTTTGCTTTGCTTTGGCTTTGCTTCAAAAATTATACCCCATGTGGCTTTAGTGGTGCTTCAAAGCATCTTCAAAGCCTCCACAGTAAGCTCATTTGAAGCTCGCTTGAAGCACCTGCGGCTTTTGAGAGGCTTTAATTCAGCTTTAGCTTCGCTTTGTTTTGGAGAAATTGCAGGTGTGAGATATCAACAAACACACAGGGTACCTGCCAGGCTTCAACAAAGCTTCAAAAGAGAATCACTGAAGCACCACCGAAGCTTCATCGTAGCACCACCGAAGCCTCATCGAAGCACCGCTACGCCATAATTGAAGACCTACATAGACCATAGCTATACTTGTGGTTGCCTGGTTTATTTATATCAAACTATTACCATTTCCATTTACCACATGTTCTCCTGGCTGACAGTCCAAGTCTTCACCACATCTACCATCTACAATCAATGGGCTCTGTAAGAAAAAAACATTAACAAGTGTGCATTCCAGTTTGTATTTTACTTAATTGTCAAGGCTCATCATCTACAGTTGCCCATGCTAGTAACAACATTTTACAGTGAGTACAACAAATATACAAAAGCCTGTATAAGGGAAATGCCTGTTCCACTTTCCAAAAACTTTATTCAGGGACGTAGCCACAGCAGGGGCTCTAGCCAGGTAGTCAACCATAACTCCATTGGACATCTGGGTTTCCCACAGGTAATGCACTGATGCATCTGCCTTATGCCTCTGTTTTCCCTGCTGTGGCTTCTCTTTCAGCTCCTACTGCTGGTCACCCTCCACCTTGTTGCACTGAGCACTTTGGGAAATGAGAATGAGCATTGACCTGACTATTTAAGGAGAGCTCACTCCACACTATAGTTCTCCATCATAGAGTTTGTTAGCTTGTGGGTTTCACTGGTTTTCTGTTTCTCAGAAAGACCTTTCTTGTTGACCTCCCTTGTCATCAGCTTGTTTAAAATCTGCCTGCCACTGGTTATACTTATGACTTTGCTTCTGTCTGATCTTTGGTACCATTTATATTTGTATGGATTTAAGTTGTACTAATATACCTACTTCTGTGTACCCTGTGGGGTTGATTTACTAAAAGAAAGTAGGCTATTCATTTTGCATAGAAAGTTGCACTTGGCAAGGGGATTTCCCCCCCAGAGCTGAGTTAATGAGGTGATGCTCTACTGATTTCCATCATCCAATAATGTGCAAGCAAAAATGTTTTTTTGTTTTCCCTTGCAAATGCAATTTCCCCTGCAACGTGAACAGCCTATTTGTATTTAGTAAGTCAACCCATTTGGCACAGTATTGCTGCCCCTTACAATTTCTAGAGCACTAGTTGTCTCCCCACTAACCAAAATGTTCCCCTGTGGGGTTACATCGACCATATCATGGGTCTATAACAATTAAACTGGATTTTAATATTCAGTAAAAAAAATTGTGAGCAGGCAGCTTTTTATTGCAGAAGAGACATGCTATGTCCATTTCTCAATAAAATAAATGTACTTGCCTGTTTACAATGTCCTTTTGAATGTACAATGAGCACAGTGCCAGAGGCCAAAAACCAGGCACCCAGAAGAGGTCGGGGAAGAAGATGTTAAAGAGTAGCAGGGAATCCAACAGTCGTATTCCAGGAATGAAGGTGATTATTCTGTGGGCTTCCAAGATTGTGGAAGCACCCAAATATCAATACAGCTTTCTAAACAGCTATAGGTAGGGAGCTGTACAACAGTGTTTACAGATACTGAGCTAGTGCCTAAAAGACACAACACACATACAAAGTTTGGCTTTTATCAGACAAGAAAAAAAAGGTGCTAGGCTCCTTGTACCTAGGGCCCTCTAGGAGCAGTGTGTACATTCTGGCATCTGGGAGGGGCAGGTGAAGCGCCCAGCCCTCTGCAGACAGCCTGCCAAAATCTCTGGATAGGGCTGGACTCTACACCAAGTGGTCTTCTGTATTCCGGACCTTCGTCCCTAAACACATAGGGCCCCAAACATGAGTACCACTCGGTACAGCGTTCCGCCCTGTCCAGTCAAAGCTTTCCATAGGCTTTGACAGGCTGTCTGCAGCAGGGCTGGACACTGCACCTGTCTCCCTTGGGTACACTAAGGGCCCATTCACATTAGGAATGCTGTGCGGTTCCTGTGCCATTCACATTCAGTTCTGTGCAGTGTGATTTCAGCCCCATTCATTTTTAATGGGCTGAAATCATACCGAACCAAAAGCAGTGCTGAAATGGGCTGAAATCGCACCAAACCAAAAGCAGTGCATTCACTACTTTTTGAAACGCACAGCAACTGCATCGCATGGTACTTTTGTACCATGCGATCTGGTGCGGGCAAACGCACTGCATTTGCGACCTGCGTTTGGTGTGTCGTTAACTTTGAACTGATCCCCGCAGCAGATTGCAAGGGCAGTGCGATTGGCATGCATGGGAACGCGGCTCTCCTGCACTGCATTCTAGTGTGAACGGGCCCTAAAAGGCTAGCAGGGACGCACTAATCCTAGACAACCCTGTGTGCAATTCAACTTCATCTTTATTTTTAAAACAATTTGGTTAAACCCTAACTTTATTTCATGTGTAATGTGCACTTTATTATATTTGTATTTCCGTATAATAAAATTGACCTTCTCATAATAAATGTTCTGCACAGTGTATCCTTTTACAAGTGTTATATGACATGTGAGCTCTGTCTGCTGGAAGGAACAGGACCAGTAATAAAAAGAAAATAATAAAGACAGTATAAAGGGAGCGCAGTCTTACCTCTGGACATAAACCTAGCACTTGTCGTGGTGTGGCAATAAAGTTTGTCACCAAGAACAGGACATTTTCTCCCTGCAATAAATTGAAAGAAACTTTAAACATTTGGATAAACTGTATCACTAAAGAAGACTTTTACTGAATTCTGGTTATGTTATTTTTAGCAGAAGGAGCCGTGGGCCCTGGGTGTATTATACTCACTAGGCAAATCTAAGGGGGTAGTCCAGCTTAGTGAAGGACCTTTGCTACATTTCCCTTTGATGATTGCATAGCATAGTTGCCTCTTCTAAATTTAGGTCCTAACCCTCCCTTGGTGATTGCAAAGTTTCCTCTTCTAAAATTAGGTCTTGACCCTACTGACTTTAGCAGGGAATCCTAACAGATAAGCTGGCAATAGCAGGGGGCTTGCCGAAGGAACTTCATGGCACTGAATCATTACTACAAAGCTGGAAAAATAATTCTACACAGTGAGCATGTAGGCCGGTGCTATGGATGCTGCCACTGCTGAAGAGCGTCTCTGCCACTTTGTCTTAACATAGCAAAAGAGTGAGGCAGCAATAATCCTAGATTGCTAAATCACTTTCTTGTTTCAGAGGTAAACAAAGCATTCGCATGGCCACTGTTACATACTTTTAGCCCTCAAGTAACCTTGCACAGGACTGACTTGTCCTCTGCACAAGGCTCCAGCAGTCACCTTGGGGGAGCATGTGTTTTACCGGACCAAGAGTTCTCCCAGGATTTGGGGGCCACCTTGCACCTCAGAGGGATACATGAATTCCCTTCTGTGGCCATGTGATGAGCCCTACAGTGTGAGCAAAGTAGGCATGGACAGAGACTTTTTTAAGGGAGAGACAGGCTTACCCTAGGGACAGGGTCCTGTAGAGAGTTTAGGGATATCCCTGAGACCCTGCCTGCACTCCATGTTGGTTAAAAAAGGAACTTTGTTGTGTTATTCAGCCAACCAGTTGGACAGTAGAGCATCTATCTTAGCACGTCACATTAATCTGCTACAAGCAAATCTCCTTAAGGAAGCTAGCCTCTGGCAACCTACTGCATGTAAGCACAGCATTTCTGCTGTGCTACTGAAACTGCTTTATGTTTTATGCGGATAAGTGCTTTGTAGAAAAAGTTGGTTTTGAAAGAAAGTTCATGTTTTTTTCCAAAGCTGGTTACTTGACACAGAAAAAGACTATTTTAAGAAAAGCGTGTGTGACCTGATCCCTCTCAACCAAAGCCCTGCTCCCAATACACTACCAGATCTATGAGGAATTTTGGGTTGAGATTTCAAATAAATGTTTTACCTAATTCATAATGTTTCCATTATCACTAAAATTATTTAAAGAGAGCCTGTAATGAACCAGAAGAATGGTCAATGTTCCAATTCCTGCATATTTTTTTATCCCTTTGTTATGTTTAATAAATACAAAAGAATGGACTGTGGTTTACCGGGTAGCTGACTGGTTTGATTGTACTACGTAGTGCTGGCTTGCAGAGGCTGAGGGCAAGGCACCGGTCAATGATCATACCTTATTTGACTGGAATTGCAGGATTGTGGAGCTGTCTGCTATCTTTTACTGTCATGAAGCAAATCAACGATGTGGGAAGCCTCAGATTGATGTTGTTCTCTTACTCCTGGATTGCATTCTAGTTCCAGAGAAGCAAATTTACTTACACTGAAGCTGAATAGCTTCACTTTTTTTAATTATCTTGGAGAAAAGGAGTCTGCCAATCTCAACTTCTGAATCCTCTGGTCTAGTGTCTTCTTCTTTCAGCCATTGAGTTGCTACAGATGATGTAACTCCTGTGAATAACATTGTTGCAGCACCCAGATCCATTCTATACATCTTATACATGCCAGGAGTTGACTGGGAGTTTACACTGCTTTGTGGAGGCACCACAGGCAGTGTATAAAAGTTAAAAAAAACTGATAGCTGGCAGGTATAGAAGTTTTTTTCCCCCCACAAAGTCTCTTTAATTACATATACTCCAGGGGTTATTCCAGAACACCAACATTTTCCATAAGAACCTGCTCTCATTTGCTCCCACCAGGACAGTTCTGGATCAACCCATTGTATGGCAGTCAATAACTACAAATAAGGCCTCATGCAAACAGATGTAAATAGGCATATCATAAAAACGTGTTGTTTTCTCGAGCTGGGGAGCTGCAGGTGGGGCTTGTGTAACCACTGATGCTTGTATGCATTGGTGTGTACCTCTGCATGCACATGCAACTTAGTTTGACCAAAACGACACTTCCACATTTGGTAAACCAGATTGTACACACATGCATGGGTAAATGCTGATGAATGCATGAGTACAGAAGTGTATAGCTATACACTTCTATGGCCAACTGTACCCTTATCTGCGCCCCCCCCCCCCCCGAGCCGCAGGAAAACAATGCGTTTATTACATTAGGTATACTTTATGCTTATTTACATCCATGTATTTGTAGCCTTAAACAAAAAGCTTCACACAGTCTTCCTGCAGTTTGGTGACACTTTATTGATGAGCCGTAAGCTGTAATTTTCACAAATTTTATGTGTTCTGATTAATATCCTTCATACAGTGCAACACCATTCACCACCACCTCAATAAGAAGTGTGCACTCACCGCCAATCCAGTGACCTCTAAATCAATAAAGGTCAACAAGTGCTGTATGATAGTCAAAGGCATCATCTAAATCGGTCACACCACTCTTCAATAGTTCTTCTGAGATCATAAACTTTTCTCCATTATCGCTCCAGGAACACCACACCATCTAACAACCAAAAAGATACTATAGTAGACTCCATGTGTGCTGTCACTTCTGGGTCCATTCTGATGTCATGTCCGGCCCAAACTTCTGGTGTTTGGAACTCATGCAGGTCCCCATTCAGAGGTGAGGTGGTGCAAGTTTGTTACAAGGCTGTTTACATTGGTGCAGTTTGGGCAAATTTACAAGTGAGTGGAAAATTGTAAAATTCATGTTTTATCTGGTACAATAACATACTACACTATATTACAGTATCTCACAAAAATGAGTACACCCCTCACATTTTTGTAAATATTTTATTATGAACAGGGTTGGCGGGGGGCAGGCCTCCTTAAATACTGAGAGTCAGCCCAATCTGGGAGGAGTAGTGTCAGGTGGAAGTCTGGAGATGTAGCAGAGGCACTGTGGTGCAGGCTCCTACCTGGGAGGTCGCCCTCAGTCTGGGGAGGGTGACCTTGGGGCCTGATTGTTTGGGTGCAGCCAGGAAGGAGAGTGATTGCTGGAGCGGCACGGGAGGAACAAGAGAACAACGGAGGTGCTACAGGAGTGAGAGACTTTAAAGTCTCCAGGCCGCCCGCGATTTACATAACAATAGCGCATGCGGCCCACGATTTACATAACAATAGCGCCTGCCAGCCGCCCCCTTCATTTGCATAACAATAGCGCCTGCTGTCCACATAAGAATGGTGTACACACACAGAGCTAAGCAGCATTAACGAATCACTGACATGGGCCTATCTTGAGGTAGGGGCCTGGAGCTGCAGCTCCAATAGCCCCTATGTTAATCAGGCCCTGGATATGAACCCTTATACACAGGTAGTACTTATAATAAATGTACTCAATCCAAAGGGCACTTGAGGTTATGTGACCTAGAACAGGGTTTTAGTAAAGTTAAAAAAAACTGTTATAAGTGAATCCAGACTAACAATGTCAGTATTGTGAACTGATTGAATGCTATAATAAAAATGTGTAAGTATTCGCCAGCACACCAAGGATCACCGTCCAAAGGTTCTTTATTTAAAGAAGGATCACATCACAGAGAGTGCAATGTTTCGGAGCCACGCAGGACCCCTTTGTCAGGCATGTGACACATCACATGACTGATGAAGGGGTCCTGCGTGGCTCTGAAACATTGCACTCTCTGTGATGTGATCCTTCTCTAACCTCCCTGGCGGTATTCCCGAGTGTGGCTCGGGGTGGATTTTCAGTACCAAGAGCGGTAACCCCGAGCCACACTCGGGATTGCATCGCTGGATCCAGGCAGCGCTATTCACCTTGTCCCCTGGATCCAGCGATGTCCCCCGCCGTGTCTGCGGGCTGTGTCCGCCGCTCCGATGCCTCTGTGTGCCGGGCTC
>BLSH010059689.1:1431948-1446223 GCA_018402905.1 Glandirana rugosa | reverse complement strand
TACAGCAGCAACCCCTGTATGTATAACATCATCAGTTCTGTTCTGTCTCTACTACCTGGAAGCTTTCCTTTATAAACATAAGAGGCCTCCAATCAGGGTTTCTGACCCAGCTAGCAGGGACAGGAAGTACTCAGGTATAATCAACTAACTTTGTGGTAAATAATAAACACAGCCACTTATAAATGCAGACAGTAGAGGGCAGCACATCCCTACAGATGGCCATCAATGGTGTAATTTCTGTGTGATTTTGTACAGGTGTTACATTGTCCCCATCATCTGGCTCCATTTTAGGCATTTTACAGATGTCAGATAATAGCTGTGCGCAATGCATGGTGCATTGGCAAAAAAAGACTTTGATGAGCTGAGGACAGGGGTCAGCATGGTAGAGGATAGAGGGCGCTGCTGACAGGGTAAAAGGACAAGGAGTCAGGAGTGTTCCTGCTCCTCATTCCAGAATCTTGGTTTTGGTTATGGCATTCTCCTTGTCTTTGTCCACCTGCAAGGTGAACTATGTGGTCAGTCTCTGGGTGAAAACCAAACCTGTTATAAGCAAGCCAAGCCTTCAGTCTCATGCTTGTGATAGAGAGTGATACGTGTGTAATTCCTGATCAAGCCTCCCGTCTGCCTGCCCTGCTCTGCTAGTTTGGATTTCCCTGTGTATGACCTTGGACCAGATATTGGACTATTCCCTGAACTCAGCCTGCCTTTTACCTGGACTCTCATAGAACTACTCTGCCTGTCTGCCAACCAGGGGCATAGATAAGGGGGGGTTTGGGGTGTTCAACCCCCCCCCCCCCCCAGAGCATCCTGCCAAAAATAAAGTATCTCTGCCCTGTCGTCTCTCATGGCGCCAGCACCACACCAACAAACAGCGGAGCACAGCAGTCAGTATTGCGGGTGAAGTGGATTCAGCAGGTCAGGTGTAAAGCACACTGTCACAGGCACTTACGTCATGCTGTTATGAACAGGTTGTGCTGGGTTCACGGCAGACAGATCATAGATACCGTGGGAGCGGGCAGCGTCTGTAGTCCCGCCCACCATGCCCGACTGTCTCTACACTCTGTACTTCCCGTCTTGGACTTCGGAGGAGAATGGAGCAGAGAACGTGCAAGGTAGCAGTACTGCTGCTAAGGAGCTGAGCCTCCCTCTTTCCTTTTCAGCTTGCTTGCTGCCTGAGAGACGGTCATGACAGACCACTTGCCATCACTGCTGTGCTGCCATTGAGGTAAGTGAGTCTGCGGCAACTGGCAAAATTATTCACTAATCACTGGATTTGTGGGTTACCATTTTCCACTGCTTGGTTGGTACTGACAGTCCAACCTGGCTCTGTCAGCTATGTTGTGGTGCTGACTGCAGAGCCAAAGGGCTGAGGGGTTACCAGGCACAACAACATGCCAGAGCAAGGCTGGACTGTTTGCTGCCCTCAGTGCCCTGGCCCTTTTTTAATTGTGTTGAAAAGGCAATTATAAGCCCTGGTTCGCATCTCCTGCACCAGGCTGTCTTTAACGCAGGGTCATTATTGTGAGGCACAAAGCAGCTGCCCCTTGCACCTGTGCTGCCCGTAAAAAAGATGGTGGCCAAATACTACTGGGGTGGAGTTGGACTACAGCTGTGCAGCTTGGTTTCAGGCTTGGTGCTCCGTCATCTCTTTCAATTCCCAACCAAGCACTGCCTGACCGTCACGTGACCTCCACACCCCCCTAACAGCTAATCACTCCACCCCTTAACAAGCAGACTTGTGATCAGTGGGGAGGAGGGGTAGGGATGGCTCCTCCCTCCTCTGTACAGTCCATGCTGAAAGTCTGGGATCTGTCCTCATTGTCGGTGTCACACAGTAAGTAAATGTCATGTGTGGTGTGTGGGGACACTGACAGCACCTGTTATGGTGATCAGGAAGGACCATTGTGAGTGTTCAGCAGACAATGTACAGGGATAGGAGATCAGACAGTACATGGATGGTCTATGATCATCTCCTGTAGTACACCTGCAGCCTCTGACCATATCTTGTATGCCTGCAGTCTCTGACCATCTCCTGTAGTACGTTTGCAGTCTCTGACCATCTCTTGTAGTACGCCTGCAGTCTCTGACCATCTCTTTTAGTACGCCTGCAGTCTCTGACCATCTCCTGTAGTACGCCTGCAGTCTCTGACTATCTCTTGTACACCTGCAGTCTCTGACCATCTCCTGTAGTACACCTACAGTCTCTGACCCCCTCCTGTAGTATGTCTGCAGTCTCTGACCATCTCTTGTACGCCTGCAGTCTCTGACCATCTACTGTAGTTCGCCTGCAGTCTCTGACCATTTCTTGTAGTATGTCTGCAGTCTCTGACCATCTCTTGTATGCCTGCAGTCTCTGACCATCTCACGTAGTATGTCTGGCAGTAAATGATGCATGATCCTGGTGTGTCAGGGGCTGCAGTTTAGGCCCTGAAAACCTCATCAGTTGACCATCACTGGGATGCAGTCTCAAACCAAGCTATACATCCACACAATAAATGGAGTGTATGAGAGTCAGAAGAAGCTGTTCTGGTCTAAAGTAGACCTTTCACCATGAAGGCCTCTTTCACACACACTGCAGTCCCCACTTTCAAAGCTGTGTGTGCTCTGCTCATTGCTAATAACACGTTCTAGGAGTTTTCTGTCTATTGGTGAGTCCCCCACCTCCCCAGTCCATGGTGTGCAGGCAGTGAGATGATGTGCTGTAACTTCCAGCAAACAATCAGTGAGCGGTAATGATGTGCTGTAACCTCCAGCAACCAATCAGTGAGCAGTCATGATGTGAATGGGGGGGGTGAAGAAAATGTTTGCCCAGGATACAATCAATATTAAAGGTGGCCCTGCTCCTGCACCACATTCAAATTGCACTGCCCTTGCAATCTACAGTAGGTGTCAGTGAAATCTTAATGACAACCCAAATGCAGTGTGTTTACCTGCCCCAGATCCGATGATACAAAAAGACCATGTGATCTGGTTTCAATGCGTTCCCAAAATTGGTGCATGCACGACTTTGGTGTAATGCAGTGCAATCTAAGCCCATTCAAAATGAATGGGTTCAAATCGCACTGCACTGAATCACATGTGAATTGCACAGAAATGTGATGCAGTTCCTGTGTGACTCATAATGTGAACCACGGGAACCTGCGGGAAATGCAGGGAAAAGGTCCTTGCACCTTTTCTAAAAACACAGCTGCAGAGAAACCACATTTTAAATTAAAAACAACATTTTAAATTAATTTTAAATGAAAATAAAGAACATGTTATATTCACCTGCTCTGTGCAATGGTTTTGCACAGAGTGGCCCTGATCCTCCTCTTCTCTGTGTGCCACAATAGAAAGATGCTTTCTACAGGAGCACACAGTGCATGCTTGCTCCTGTGCTGCGAGGGTCTATGAAGCCACACTCCATACATAGACCCACACCAGTGCTGCTTGGTTGTTCTCCCCCCCGACACCCCCCCCCCCCTGCATTACCACTTGGTACCTGCTGCTGAACCCCCCCCAGGACAAAAAATGATCTACGGCCCTCCTGCCAACTCAGCTTTGCTCAGTTTGCGCCTGCCCTGGCGTAGTGGCCAGGCACTATAGTGTGGTGCCCTCCTAGTTTGGGTGTTAGTGAGTGTATATAGTGTTTGGCTTTCTCTGCTTAACAGGAGAGCAGATAGGCAAATTTAGATGCTGTCTGCTCATCAGAGAGCCTTGATTTGAGTAAGGTCTGCTCAGTGTGCTCTGGTGCTGATTCATGTGGTCTGGAAAGTTTTACACTGTCCAGTATCATGGGCTCCTATTGGACAGTTGGAGGAAAACCCAGCCAGTGACAGCGGGTGTATATGGATGTAGTTCTGACCAATTAGCAGGGGAGGTGCCTCACTGCATTTTGGATGAATACATTCATATAAAAAGGAGCACATGGGCTCAAGGTCAGGAGTTCCTGCCCACCCAGACCTCAGGGGTGGAGGTGTGTGTTCAGCTCCTGGCTGCTAGGTCTGAGGTCTATCCAGGAGGCTGTTGGATGCTGGGCCTGGAAGAGGCCTAGCTGGAGTTGCTAAAGCTACAGCCCAGAGTTCCTTTAAAGCTGACAGAGGGGGATGTCCTCAGATCCTGTCTGGTATCACAGTGGCAAAGTGTCGCTTGGAAGTTGGAAGGGGGCTACCGGCTATCCCGGGACATGGGGTGAGTACAGACCCGTGAAGGGATCCCTGAGACTGAGTTGCTAGAATACCCTTCCTGCTCCTCGTAGTCAGCTAACTGGGTGTGTGAGCCAGAAAGGAGACACTGGTGAGTGTCTTGAACAAACCAAGTCCAGCCCATCCTCTTCTGCTTAACCACTTCAGCCCCGGAAGGATTTCACACTTTAGGACCAGAGCACTTTTTGCGATTCGGCACTGCGTCGCTTTAACTGACAATTGCGCGGTCATGCAACGTTGTACCCAAACGAAATTTGCGTCCTTTTTTTCCCACAAATAGAGCTTTCTTTTGGTGGTATTTGATCATCGCTGCGTCATATCTGATCGCCGCTATAAACAAAAGAAGAGCGACAATTTTGCAAAAAAAACCAAATTTCTTACTTTTTGCTAAAATACAAATCCAAAAAAAATTGTGATTTTTAGCGGGACTGCGATATTGGGGCAGACATGTCGGACCATTTTGACACTTTTTTGGGACCATTGGCATTTATACAGCGATCAGTGCTATAAAAATGCACTGATTACTGTGTAAATGCCATTGGCAGTGAAGGGGTTAACCTGCAGGGGGCGCTCTAAGGGTTAACTGTGTTCCCTGGGCGTGTTCTAACTGTGTGTGGGCTACCCTAGCAGGGGAAGGGAAGTGATCACAGCTTCCATGTACAGGAAGGCTGTGATCACAGCCCTTCCCCCTCTCACAGAACGGAGGTCCGTGTTTACTTACAAGGACCTCCGTTCTTTCACTGCGGGGGGGCATCGCGGGTAGCTGGCGGCGATCGAGTCCACCGCACCCGCTCCCTGGCCCTCCCCGAACACAGTGAGCGCGGTCTCGCAGCCGCCGTCGTATGACGGCGGTTTGCGATATCGAGCCACTTTGTCGCCGTCAACCTGCGGTTGGCGGTCGGCAAGTGGTTAAAAGGGACTTGTTTCACTAAATTCTGCCTGCCACCAAGTGTCCTTGGTAGTCTGCTACATTGAGCTAGAAAGGAGACATTGGTGAGTGTCTTGAAGAGACAAAGTCCGGCTTATCCTCTTCTGCTTAAAAAGGGACTTGTTTTACTGGGATCAGCTTGCAACTTGCTTTACTGGGGTCAGCTTACTACTTGCTTTGCTGGGATCAGTCTGCTACGTAGTGTCACTGACAGTCTGATGTATAGAGATAGGGAGAAGTTGTCCTCGATTGGAGTCAGTTATCTTGGAGTATCCTATTTATTCCCTTCTCCTATACAAGTTCTACAATAAAGCATCAAAACTCATCCCCTAGACTGGTCATTGGAGTAATGAGCCGGAGTGTGTGTGTGCAGTGTCAAAATTAGTTGTGACTGGCTGTAGGATAATCAGAGGGAGGCCCGGGTCAAAAAAATCAGCAGCTTTTTTGGGGGTACCGCTACATAGCATTGCATATAAAACCGGGGGGCAACCGAGTACCGGTAGACCTGCTTGCCGTGTGGGAAAGGGGGCTGCTATAGGTGAAGAGCACAGTAGCCAGCTATAGTGCCTGACCACCTGCAGTCGGGTAGACGTGACATTGGATCACTGCTGGCAATGCAAAGAACAGGAGTCACTGCTGGCAGGGTAGAGGTCAGTGGTCACTTTTGCCAAGGCAGAGGACAGGGTTCACTGCTAGCAGGGCACTCGGCAGAGCTCCTTCTCCCATCCCTGCACTGCACATGGCCTGGGCACAGGCAGTAGAGCTCCACACACCACACATAGCTGAGATCACATTCCCTTACACACAGCCACAATCTAAACAGCGTGTAGTTGGCTGCTATTTACAGTCCTGACCTGTCCTGAAATTCCATGGTTTTAACACCAGCACAGCTGCAGTAGCCAGCTACACACTGTGCAGATCATGGCTGTGTGTAAGGGAATTTGATCTCAGGTATGTGTAGTGAGTGGAAGAGTGCCTTGCCAGCAATAACCCCTGTCCTCTGCTGAATGCCCTGCCAACAGTGACCCCTCTCTTCTGCCCTGCCAGCAGTGACCTCTGCCCTGCCAGTAGTGATCCATGTTCTCTTCCTTACCAGGAGTGCCCCCTGTCCTCTGTCCTGCCAACAGTGACCCCTGTCCTCTTCCCTACCAGGAGTGCCCCCTGAACTCTGTCCTGCCAGTAGTGACCCCATTCTCTTACCTACCAGAAGTGTCCCCTATCCTGCCAGTAGTGACCCATGTTCTCTTCCCTACCAGGAGTGCCCCCTGCCCTCTGTCCTACCAGCAGTGACCCCTGTCCTCTTCCCTACCAGGAGGGATCTTTGTCCTACCAGCAGTGACTCCTGTCCTCTGCCCTGGCAGCAGTGACCACTGTCCAGTACCCTGCTGATCCCGACCTCAGCCCAACTGACCCCAATCCTTGGATCTGCTAACCCCTGCACACTACCCTGCTGCCCCCTGTCCTACGCTCTGCTAACCCCTGTCCACTGCCCTGCTGGCCCCTGTCCACTGCCCTATTGTCCCCTGTCCACTGCCCTGCTAACCCCTGTCCTATGCTCTGCTAAAACCTGTCCTCCTCCCTGCTGACCCCTGTCCTACACTCTGCTAACCCCTGCACACTGCCCTGCTGGCCCCTGTCCAACCCTTTGCTAACCCCTGTCCTCCACCCTGTTGACCCCTGTCCTACGCTCTGCTAACCCCTGTACACTGCGGCTGCCCTGCTGTCTCCTGTCCTCCATCCTGCTGACCCCTGTCCTATGCTCTGCTAACCCCTGCACACTGCCCTGCTGGTCCCTGTCTTACCCTCTGCTAACCCCTGTCCTCCACCCTATTGACCCCTGTCCTACGCTCTGCTAACCCCTGTCCTCCACCCTGCTGACCCCTGTCCTATGCTCTGCTAACCCCTGTACACTGCCCTGCTGGCCCCTGTCCTCCACCCTGCTGACCCCTGTCCTACACTCTGCTAACCCCTGCACACTGCCCTGCTGGCCCCTGTCCTACCCTTTGCTAACCCCTGTCCTCCACCCTGTTGACCCCTGTCCTTCATTCTGCTAACCCCTGTACACTGCCTTGCTGGCCTCTGTCCTCCACCCTGCTGACCCCTGTACACTGCGGCTGCCCTGCTGGCCCCTGTCCTCCATCCTGCTGACCCCTGTCCTATGCTCTGCTAACCCCTGCACACTGCCCTGCTGACCCCTGTCCTACGCTCTGCTAACCCCTGTACATTGCCTTGGGGACCCCTGTCCTCTGCCTTACTGACCCCTGTCTTCTGTCCTACTGACCCCCTGTACACTACCCTACCAATTCCTGCTGATCTCCCATCCTTTGCCCTACTGACCCCCTGTACACTACCCTACCAATTCCTGCTGATCTCCCATCCTTTGCCCTACTGACTCCCTGTACACTGCCCTACAAACTGCTAACCCTATTCTCAGCTCTGTTGACCCCCTGTACACTGCCCTGACATGCCATCCTCTGTCCCCCTTGAGATATTTTTTACTGCATCCCCACATCCGACAGGCTAGATCCACCCTTGGTTAACACAGGTCCTCATGGGCACCCTGAGCGCTCTGTGACCACACAGTCAGTCCCCTGTGGAACAGACTGCGATGCCCTTGTGTGTTCTGGCACCTTTCTATCAGAACAAGGATTAAGTGGTTGTAAACCCTTACATATAGCCAGTTTAGCGGCTGGCCTCAGGCTTTCAACACATCAACTTCAGGGACAACATGTTCACTTACTGCCTATTACAGTATATCCCCCCACATTCATGTGCCATTATAAGGAGATATTCAATGTTATTCACTTTACCGTCACTGGTCATAATGTTATGGCTGATCAGTGTATATCTTTATTATTATTTCTACAGCATGTGAAAAAGACAAGGGAAAATGTCTGTCCTCCGTCATACTTCATAAACAGCTTCTGTCTGCCTGTCATGTCAGCCCTCGCCCACACACAACTCTCCACTCCCAACACAAGTATTTCCTAAGTCCTCCACCCTGCATTACAAGTCCCAGCCAGGAAGCCACAAGCATCCTCTGCCCAGCTCTCCATAGCAACACAGCACAGGTCGCAGCCCTTAGCAACAACATTCCTAGCAACAGTTGGGCGTTCTCTTTGGTCCAGCTAAACCATCCCGCCCCTTTACAGAGACAGTCCTCAGTCCGGCCACGCCTCTCATCATCTCTCTTATTTATTAGTGGATTAAAAACGTGAGTGGCAGGGGAATCAGCCAATCGGAACACTGCATGGTGTATAGCCGGAGCAGAGCCCCTACTGCTTATTGTTTGCTGTGTGCATCGTTACTTCCCGTCCTATAATGTAATATATGCAGTAGTGGAAAATGCTGGGAGAGCTGCTGCAGGGATGTGCGAGGAGATAAGTGCAAGTCTTTCCTTTCTATATGGAATATAATCAGGTGATGTAAGACTGCTGTATATATATATATATAGGGCTTCCTATTGTGTACAGACAGGGTGCTGAAATATATATAATCAGACATGATGATCATGGTGAGTGGGATAAGGCTCAGTTCACATATCTTTCCAAAGTCAAGAATTTATAAAGCATGTCTGAGCTATCCGCTATGCGATTTTCACAGCACGATTTTGCTTGCCACATAGGGCCAGCCGGCCTTATGCGTGTTTGTTGCCCCAAGAGAAGCTCCTGCTCCTTTTCGGGGAGAAGCTTCACGCAATTTTTAAGGCCCCTTTCAGCCCGGGTTCACACTTGTGCGATCTACGAGATCGCATGTGATTCATTCCCGCACTGCTGATCACATGCGATCTTTGAGCAATGCGAGTTCAGCCATACAATTGCTCAATTGTTTTAATTTTAGTCGACTAAAATGGTATTAAGTTAGTCGACTAAAACGTTTTAGTCGACAAAGTTAACACTGCTGCGCACCCTTTAGTGACCTGGCAGCAGTGATGATGATAGGTGACAGGATAACCCCATTTCGCTGTGAGCTCACTTACACCAGATGCAGTCGGTGTGTTTTTAAATGCAGCACAAACACATATGCGAGAAAAATGAATGTGTTCTAATGAGCCTAGTTTACATCACTGCTGTGCTTTCATGCGCATTAAAAAAATACAGCATGGTGCATCTTTACCTATCGGAATGTACCGTAAACACACTGCAAACGTGCATGAACGTGTAAATGCATGCAATGTAGTTAAACAAAAAATTGCAATACATAACAAAAACTGCAAACACAGAGTGAATGCAGAGATTGTGGTGTAAATGAGCCCTATATGTCCCACATTCAGAGGGATCACGTTCCACGATGTGTTTGTTTTTCCAGGGCACAGGGTCTAAATTTGGAAAGGTGACATGTCAGGACTGGGAAGTGGCTGCCAGTGGAGGCAGGGCTCTGCTGTGCCAGTCCTCTGCATGTTCTCCTCAATGACTTCCTTGCTTTGACACCCATCAAAGGGAAAGACAGGAAAGAAAGAACACGCTGATCAGCCGGCTGATGAATCACCGAGGCAGGCAAGGCAGACATGACTGGCGTGTTATGGTGTGCGGAGTATTGTGTTGCTATGACACAGTGACTAATGGAAGATGAGTGTGTGTAGTGCTGAATGAATGCTCTACCATCCTCCAGCCTCTGTGCTGCTGCTGCTGAGTGCATGGCTCAAGGTTTGGGGAAGGAGGAGCTCACATCATCATCATCATCATCAGCACTAGATCAGATGTTTACACTCAGCTCCTGGGGACTGATTCACTGAAACATGTCTGCTGCTCCAATAACAAGCCTGACACTTGCTTTGTTCTAGAGCCTGAGAGGACGAGTCAAGGTGAACAATGGCTGATCCATCGTCTGCCTGAAGGACTGGAATCTAGGACAAGGTAGGGGGGCTTCTTCTTCATCATCTGTTGTAGCTGGAGGCTGTGACTGATGTCTTGTCTTATTTATTATTCTATACCAACAATGTATGCAGCACTTTATATATTGTATACTCCAATCAGACTTCAAGAGCTTACAATCTAAGGTCTCTATTTCAGATACATACTAGGGCCAATTTAGAGAGGAGCCAATCAACCTATCGGCATGTCTTTCGAGTGTGGGAGGACACGCAAGCATAGGGAGAGCATGCAAACTCCATGCAGATAGTGTCCTGGTTACGGTTATAACCAAGGACCCTTGCGCTGGAGGGTAGGAGTACTAACTGCTAATCCACTGTGTTCATGCACATCTTCATTGTCTGACAGGTTAACACTGCTTCTTGTATGCACACAGGCTTCTACTACATTTTGGAAAATGCTCAAGGTATCGGTTGTCAGCGTTTTGAGACAAGCCCCAGGGATGACCTCTCTGTCCGGAGGTTTTTGACGTCTATAAAGAGAGTCTGGACTGCTGAAAAGTTTCATGTGTTTAGCATCCAGCAGGAAAGATGAGGTTGAAATGGAAGCTTCTGATAGAGCGCCTCTTCCTTCCATCATACACAGCAAACCAGAAGAACCACCCCAGAAAAGTTGTAGCACCAAGCTCTACCTGATTACCGCCGTGCTGGTCTGGTTAGTGACCGGTACAACCATCTCGAGCCTAAATAAATGGATCTTCGCAGTTTACAACTTCCAGTATCCTTTGTTGCTGTCCTCACTTCACATGCTAACTGCCATCCTGTTAGACTATCCCATCCTCAGATTTGGCTTGGTACCTGTAAACGCTGAGGAAGAGCAGACGCTGAATACCAGCGCACGGTTTAAAGTGTTCCTCTTGAGTCTGACCTTCTGCTCCAGCATTGCCTTTGGAAATCTTGGACTGAGCTGTGTACAGCTTTCCTTTGCACAGATGATCTATACCACAACTCCTTTTTTTACGCTGGTTCTTTCTAAACTCTTCCTGGGCACCAAACATCATGCCCTTAAGTACACTGCCATGATTCCCATTTGCCTGGGAGCTTGCTTTAGTATTATCGGAGAGGTGCAGTTCGATCAGACGGGATGCATCTACCTTTTTGCTTCAACGTTTCTCAGGGGACTGAAATCTATTCAGCAGAGTAAGTCATTGTACCTATATTATATATCATTCTGTTATTGTTACACATTATTTTGTGTTCTTTTCTTTACCTGTGCCCAGACTATACACATTAAAGTATTTACATATTCTGAACCAGCAGCTATAAAACAAGCCCCCACTCATCTCTGGAGCTATAGGTGTTGTAGAAAAATGAATTCTAAATTCTTAAGGCCCTGTTCACGCCTGTCCGGTATGTTAACAAAAATCCTGCTTACTACATTTTTGATGCATTTAATCAAAACACACATTATATAGAGGTCAACGGTAATACATGTCAGCAGTTTTCCATGGAGAGTGGAATCTTGACCATGTGCCAGCCTTCTAATGTAAACACACAGCGAGTGTTCTGCGCTGTTAGAAACATTAGTCTTTGTTGTGATATTTGAGAATAAATATCTTAAGACTACAAGCAGCTAGAGAGGCAAGGTTTGGCTTATTTTGAAGTGATTTTACTACTTGTAAAGACTATAGAAATATTGTAACTGCTTCCCACCAGCATGATACATATATGCGGCGACGTGGCAGGTGGACCTTAATGTCCAGCCGCTGTAGATATGTGTCCACGCAGCTTCTAGGTTCTGTGCTAACAGCATGCACTGAGTTGACTGCGAAAGCTCTGGTCTCTGTTTGTGATTGGGATCCAGCAGAAGGGGCACCCAAACATGTCACCTGTGTAACAGCCAATGACAGCTTTCATGTTATCAGGAAGCCGCTTCTCCTTCTTGGTGTTAACACCCATTTAAAGGGCTGCTGGGAGGTGGCAGCAAGGGGGTTAAATACCATTGTCAGGGCACAGGTGCATTTTAGATTTACTGTTGTCTGTGTCTCCTTAGGGAGCATTTCCCTTACTTCTTTTTCTGATGACAACTTGTCACAACCCTATACAGAGTGTCACAGGGACAGGAAGTGAGGGCAGTGCTTCCCAATAGATACAATCCCCAAAATATCCAGGTACGGGGAAACACGTCACTTCTCTCCTTCCTAACAGGATACAGTAGTCTGAACACTGTTCTGTGAGGATAGGGAGAAGGTCATTAACCTTCCGTGAGCTCAGATATTGAAGAACGTGAAGCTTACAAATGGTTTAGTCTGGCCTTTCTTAACCAGGGGTCTACAGAACCATAGGGTTCCTTCAAATGTTGCTAGAGGTTCCTTGAACAATGAACAATTTCTGCCTCTCAGATAATTATTCACTGACAACAATAGTTTTTTTAGCTGTCTTTAAGGGTGAAATGTTCCCAATTACCACAAAGGAAGGAGCATTCTTCCCACTGACCATCACACTAATGTATGGTGAGCTGTAAATGTAGTAATTATTAGCAGGAGTTCCTTGAGGCCAGAACGTTTTTTCAAGGGTTCCTCCACCTTAAAAAGGTTGGGAAAGGCTGGTTTAGACTCATTGCACCTGCAGAGGAACATAGCGGCATGAAGCCTGTGGAAGGTATCAGTGGGTGGGCAGGTGCCCTCCTAAGAGAACCATGAATGATTGCCCTGAATGAGTCCTAAAGTGTTGGCATCTTCTTAAAAATGGAAGGCAGGGAGACTTTTACCCATCCTCTGCTGTTACCAGATACAGTACCTCCCATGATTCTCACCCAAAAGTGACAGGACCTGTATGCACGGTACTTTGATCTTTTCTATAGGAGAAAGGAAGGTTGTGAATAATGGGTCCTTTTATCTCCAGGCTTTGAACATTTATAGTTATTAAGTAAAGTTCTCTAAATGGTTTAGGACTTCCCAGTTTGTCAATACACAGTAAGATTTAACAATCATTTGATTTACCATTGTTATAACAACTTTCCTTGAGAGATTATCTTTTCAGGTCAGATGGGAGAATTAAAAGGTTGACAAGGTTGGTGGAACAACAAACAGATACTTGGGTGTACACCTTTGTGATTTATAGAAGTTATCTCAGGTGTCTATTTTCAATAAATGCTGATTTACTATAACAGAATGGCATAGCGCTCAACTACTCATTTTAACAGCCTGTGAAGATTTTGATCAAAGTTGTCTACAATGAATTCAATACTTTGCTATGTAGAAAATTATCAACAAGGGATTAAACATCACACTCACAAGGCACACGCTTCGCACATGTAGTTAAGTCATTTATCATCATGTTATTGCTCCGATAATTAAAAGCCAACATTAGATAAAGTAATTGTAATTTTGGATAGCATGCGAAGAGCTAGAGATAGTGTTAGGGTTGTGTTTCTATGTGTGATCTATTGAAGAGATTTCCCCTTACTTCCTCTCCGGTTGACCCCAAGACAAGTAATAGGAAGAACAAGTGTCACCAAGATTGAAAGACAGGACTGGAAGGATGCTGACACCACATTCAATACTGTTGAGTTAGGGTTTAAAATGTGTAATAAAATATACAGCTCCTGTAATCATGGGCGTCCGCAGAACTTTTTTCAGGGGGGGGGGCATCATTTTAAGTTCACCCATGCTCCGCCCCTTTTGACAATGTCATGAATGGGAGGGGCTTAGCCGCCACTCGCAATTATTTATTTTTAAGGGGGAAATGGCAGACTTTATTCCAGGCGTGTGCTATGTACAGGGTGCAGATTCCAGGTGTGTGCTATGTACAGGGTGCAGATTTCAGGCGTGTGCTATGTACAGGGTGCAGATTCCAGGCGTGTGCTATGTACAGGGTGCAGATTCCAGGCGTGTGCTATGCCAGTATGCATACCCAATCCCCCCCACAGAGCTCTCTTCCCCCCCCACAGAAGAGAGTTGTCTATAACTCACAGTGGCAGGTCAGGCTCCTGTTGATACACGCTGCAGGCTTCAGTGGCTGTGGATAACCCACCTTGCCCCTCCTCTGTCTGTATATGCAGAGCTGGGAGAGCAGGAAGGGTTTTGTGTGTGCTGACTCCCGATGCTAGACTGCCGGCTGCCATCCACAGTGTAATCTACCTTCCTGTGCCGGGTGCTGGTACATGGAGAGTGTTCCAGCGCCCAGCACCTGCGCTGCACTCGGGTGATTAGGGCGTGAGTGCCTGGGCACAACCGTGCACACACCTATGGCAGACACCTTGCGATCCCTGATTCCAGGGGGCTCCCCGTTCCACCCAATAGGTGTCGGTGACTTCGGACGTCGCACATAGTTGTCCTCGGACTGGACGGT
>BLSH010059689.1:1409009-1422569 GCA_018402905.1 Glandirana rugosa | reverse complement strand
TTATTCACAACAATGGGGCCCCGACGACAGGACTAATCGTAATTTTTGTACAGGGGGGGGGGAGGAGTAGAGGTAATGTAACTCCCACAACAAAACATCCGATGTCTCCGACTCTTCCGACTATTTTGACAAACTCTAAAACCAGATGATGTGTCTTTCCATCTTCCTACGACTTAAAGATAGTCCTAAGTCCCGACCAAGTGTGACGTCGTTAGGACCTCTAGCGTATACTAAGTGTGGCATGACGTCACACTAGTGTACGCTAGAGACACGCTACCAAATCAGTTCGCATATCGCAGTGCGAACTGCAAACTTGCACAGGAATCGGATCGCATGGTGTGAAGGACCATGCGATCCGATTATGCCCCTCCCGAAAAAAGGGTCCTGTACGAGTTTGTGATGCGATGCAAATTCAGCCATACAATCTCTATGGCTGAATTTGCATCGCACAGAGATCGCATGTGATCACACTGCAGTACGGTGTGAATCATATGCGATCTCCAGGATTGCTGCAGTGTGAACCAGCCCTGAATCCTGATAGAAATTCAGCATCCTTCTACCTTTCTGTGTAGTAGACCAAAATCTCAAACAGTTTTATCAGCCTTCTCAGCCTCTGTAGCCTACAAAACAACACCCTCAATGTAATGGAGATGAGGAGGGGGGGGGGACATGTTTTTAATGCTAATCAGGACAGCAGCCCCGGGGTAACAACACTTATTCTTAATAGATACAGTGAGTGAGAGTTGTCACTTTAGGGCAAGAAGGGTGTTACTGACAATGTTACCAGTTACAAAACAAGGAAAAACAAAATCAGGAAAAAAGGAAACTAATGGAGCCACCACATCTAAGGACTGTGATCATATAGTACATTTTTGTTTTTTTGGTTTATATACTTTAACTAAGCCTCTACTATGTCTTATACTGTATAGACTGCATGCTAAATGTACACAAAGCAGTGCTTACGCTGGCCTAGGCGTGTAATGAGAAATGGAGATTAAGCAATGATAGAGCCCTTTCACACGGGTGGACCGATCGGGTCCGTCTGTCAGTTTTTCAGGTGGACCCGATGGGACCATTCATTGCCCTCTATGGAGTGGTGGGTGTCAATGGACATCCGATCCAATCCTGTCCGCTAAAAACAGATGGATAGGGATTTGTTCCCCATCTGTCTGGCGGATCAGATCAGAGGGGGATCCATTCCCCATCTGTCTGGCGAATTGGGTAGGATGGCCGTCAGGTGTAAATGGACAGGCGATCTGTTTACATCCGACCGGTCATATAGGACAACAGGTGGTGTCTGTAGCTGCTCTGCATAAGCAGAGTGGACACAGACAAGTCATCAGCCTGCTAAGCAGAGCCTGCCCCATGTGAAATGGGCCATAGTTATATCTGTTAAATTCCCTAGTGCCCCTGGATGTAAAAAAAATAGCTTATAGGTTTAAAAAGACTTGTCATCAACTTAAGAAATTGCAGGAAAAAAGCACAAAAAATCAAGTATTTTACTTGATTTTTTTGTGCTTTTTCCTGCAATTTCTTAAGTTGATGACAAGTCTTTTTAAACCTATAAGCTATTTTTTACATGACCGGTCGTATGTAAACAGATCACCCGTCCATTTACTCCTGTCTGCCATCCTATCCATTTCGCCAGACAGATGGGGAACGCATCCCTATCCATCTGTTTTCTTGCAGCATATTTTATTTCCTTAAATTATGTTGTACACAATTAGGGTCCTTTCATGCGGGCGGTCCACCCGGTGGACTCTGCTTTGCTGATACCCGCTGAGCTGGCGAATGACAGGTCCATCCCTGCTCCTGAGCTTTTTATCCAATCTGATCCGCCAGACAGATGGAAAATAGGGTCATCATCCTTTTGAATTTCACAGAGAGGATCGGATAGCAGCGGGTGTCAGTGGACATGTCACCGCTGACATCTGCTGCTCCATAGGAGTGAATGGAGGGTCCGATCAGGTCCCTAATCAGAAAGCTCGTGTGAAAGGGGCCTTACTATGCACCTATACTAGAAACTTTGACTAGTTCATTATATATCATAGCCCCCTCTTCTTCTGGGGGCGTCCAATTACTTTCTGTGCTGACCCAGCTCCTCCATCCCTCCCCTCACCTACCTACATAACCTTTATTGTATCTTTAGGGAGAAAAGGGAATGGAATTACTATAGAGCAATATTTCTCAACCTTTTGTCAGTCAAGGCACTCTTTAAAATTTTTCACAATTTTGAGGCACCCCATTCTAAAATGTAAAAAAACTAAACAAATCGTTTTACATAATGCAGCATCATCCACATATTGGAAACTCAGGCTTCATGCACACGGGATGCTTTTTCAACCTCCCTTGAACTTTTTTTTTTTTTCACAGCTAGAAGCCAGCGTCTAAAACACCCATTTTGCCACGTTCGCATCTAGGAGCATTTTTTTTTTTTTTAATGGAAACGTGAGTCACCGCGTTTAGGTGCATTTAGCGGTGTTTACAACAGTTTGGCATTTCAAATGCCTCTGAACTTGCGTCTGAACCCATTTTTTTGCATTCCAAAAAAGCCGCTAAACTCAACTGCCTGGAAATTACCTTAAACGACCCTGTGTATATAGACTGATAAGATAACATTAAATGAGTTCAGGGGCAGCTGGAAAAAACGTTCAAATGCCCCTGAACGTCCGTTTATCAGCCTCAGTGTGCATGAGGCCTTAACGTTAGAGGTGATTTTTTTCTACTAGTGGTACTGATTAGTATTCCAATGTTTCGCTTCTCCCTCCGTTTCTCTCATTTAGCTAATGTGACCCCAGTGCTAGCAGAGAGGGGCAAACAAGGATGCTGGGCAGGCTCCCTATGTCCTTCTTATCAACCGATGATGTCATTGTAATGGTGCACAATGAAAACCTGTGGCTTTGTATAACTAAAAGACTGACCTGATCCATGCGCTGCCTTGTATACAATTTTTAGTCAACTTTTAGGTATTTTTCCAAGGCACCCCTGAAGAGTCTTGAAGGCACCCCAGTGTGCCTGGGCACCCTGATTGAAAATGGCTTCTATAAAGTGAAGGCTGTTGCTGACATCCTGTCCAAGATGGCAGTGCTCAGCAGCACTCTCAGGACAGTTGCATGTCGACACAAGGGAGGCTTTTCAGGTAAATAACATGCTTAACCACTTCAATACTGGGCATTTAAACCCCCTTCCTTCCCGGGCCAATTTTCAGCTTTCAGCGCTGTTGCGGTTTGAATGACAATTGCCCGGTCGTGCGATGTTGCACCCATATGAAATTATTATCATTTTTTTCACACAAATAGAGCTTTCTTTTGGTGGTATTTAATCACCCCTGGGTTTTTTATTTTTTGCGCTATAAATTAAAAAAAGACTGAAAATTTTCAAAAGCAATGCATTTTTCTTTGTTTCTGTTATAAAATTTTGCAAATAAGTAGTTTCTCTTCATAAATTTTGACCAAAAATGATACTGCTACATTTCTTTGGTAAAAATAACCCAAATCTGGGTTTATTTGGTGTTGGCGGACAGATGGCTGTGACGGGGACTGTGACAGATGTGACGGGGACATACAGATGTTTTGTGTATGGTGACAGATGTGACGGGACGTACAGATGTTTGGGGACTGTGACAGATGTGACGGGGGCATACAGATGTTTTGGGGACTGTGATAGATGCTTTGTGTATGGTGACAGATGTGATGGGGGACATACAGATGTTTTGGGGACTGTTTTATGGGGACACTGATGTGTATGGGGACAGGGGTATCAGTGTGCTTGGTGCACTGTGTGGGGGGGGGCGATCTGTGAGAGCTTTCTGCATGAAATCATCATCATGCAGAGAGCTGTCACATAGCTGCAGCTCCCCCCCCTTCCCCCTCCCCGCACTGAGCTCTCACTGAGCTCGGTGGGGGGAGAACTGTCACAGAGACGTTCGTCTCTGTTTACAATGTGGCGGCTGTGATTGGACACAGCCGTCACATGATAGGGAGGGCCAATCACTGCGCCCGTATCCCGATCTCTGCTCAGCTGGATCCTGTGATCATAATGATCACAGGATCCAGCAGCAGCGTGCCGCGTGCCCGCGCTGCGAGCTCCCGTTCTGCAGGACGTAAATACACGTCCTGTCAGAACGGGGAAGCTCCCACCCGGCCGTATATATACAGTGGCCGGGTGGGAGGTGGTTAAAATACACTACATGAACATATAGTCTTATTGGAAGATTTAAAGGGGCTGTAAAGTCTTGTTTTTTTTTTTTTTAAATAACCAACATGTCTTACTTACCTCCTCTGTGCAAGGGTTTTGCACAGAGTGGCCCCGATCCTCCTCTTCTGGGGTCCCTCAGTGGTGCTCCTGGCTTCTCCTCTTCTCGAGTGCCCCGTTAGAGAGCCACTCTCCCTCAGGGCACCCATGCAGGCACGCTCCTGTGTTCTGCTGCGTCCATTGACACAGACAACAGAACTCAGTCCCGGCTTCCACATCATTGGATTTGATTGACAGCAGCGGGAGCCAATGGCAATCTATCCAATCAGGACCCGAAACACCAGCTGGAGTTGCTGTGCTCGTCCCCGGCGCTGGAAAGACCGGGTTCAGGTAAGAAAAATGGGAGCTCTGGGGCGCTGCTGCATCACAGGAGGTTAAGGTGAAAAACCTTGAGGGTTAACAGAAAATAATGGTCTAGCAACAGGGTCTCTTTAACTGTACAGCTAACCTTAGTGGTCAGTAACTACATAGTAAAACGTATATATGAATAGAATTATTTTATATTGGCTTGAAGCACTTTAAATAGAATAATGTTTTATTTATTTATTTTTTCAGGTTTACTTCTTAAAGAAGAGAACATTCATTCGGTCACACTGCTGTACCTGATGTCTATACCCAGTTTCTGCATCTTGCTAGTGGCTGCAGTGTTGCTAGAGAGAGGAGTGGCGTGGGAGAGGCCACCAGACAGTGACAGTAAACTGTGGCTTTTCATCCTCCTTAGCTGCTTGGGATCTGTTTTGTACAATTTGGCAAGCTTCTGTGTCATCACACTGACCTCAGCGGTCACTATACATGTCCTTGGCAACCTCAATGTGGTGGGCAACCTTGTCTTATCCAGAGTGCTCTTTGGAAGCCACCTTACAATACTCAGCTATACTGGCATTGGCCTCACCTTGGTAGGGATGGGCATGTATCATAACTGTGACTCTATTGTTGGATATATTAGCTCCAGGAGATCTGTGCATGTTACAAAAAAACACACAAAGTCTGAGTAACTGGTCATTCTGAAGGTTTCACCAGTAAGGATATCTATTTATATGTGATAAAAGATTTATAACGTGCTACAGGAGGAATGAAGCCTTCACTGTACTCTAATGGTCGGGCAATGCCAAAGTTTAAGAGGCATCAATGACTGTTTCTCTCCAGAAACAATTTATTAATATAGATCTTGTTTTCTAGTTTTCTCTGCTTTTTCAGAGGAATAATATATTTTCTTATCTATAATATATCCTGCAATATGCTCAGACTTATAATACCGGAAAAACAGCCAACACAGAAACTTGATTACTATACTATGAATAATCAGCAGTGCAAAATACGCCATGTTATATATTTGTTAGCAACGCTTGTCCATGTTGCGTTTATGTCTTTCATTAAAGCCTCATAATTCCCTACATCTGTACTGCATTCAGCTAAGGTGTGAAGCTAGGACATATATATATATATATATATCATAACTACACTACATATTGCACAGGAAAAAGCACAATGTGCCAGTATTGATCCCAATAGATGATGTTTAGATATATAACACTTTTAAATGGTCTTTTTTAATACCATAGAGCAGTGGTCTCCAAACTGTGGCCCATGGGCTGCATGTGGCCCTTGTTTTACTTTTATGTGGCCCTTGGGGCACTATTCCACCAATTGAAACCATGGATGAGGCACTATTTCACCCACTGACAACATTGATGGGGCACTATTTCTCCCACTGACACCATCAATGGGCACTGTTTTTCCCATTGATGCCAATATCGGGGCACTATTCCTTCCATTCAAACCAATGATGGGGCATTGTTTATGCCCACTGATGCTGGGGCATTTTCTGCTCCCACTTGTCACAGTCGGGCCCCCCTAAAGTCTGAAGGACTTAGAAAGTTTGGAGACCCCTGCCATAGAGGCGTATTCTTATTTCTTGCTTTCCATAAAACTCAGAGTCCTTGTTTTATTTTTATCTGTGGGTTAAAAGAATGACATATCGAAGCTGACTAGCTGTTGTGGGCATTTAGCATGTTTTCATACATAAGCCCCTTAGTGAGCAATGGTATTGGTGATCTTGACAGCTTAAACTACCTATGGACCCGAGATGATTCCTGCCTGATCCATCAGATTTTGTTCATTTAATGATCTGTAGGTGGCAGCATCGCTCATTTCCAAAAGGCCCTAGAGAAGTCTGCCTGCAATGCATATATAGACAAGCAAAAAAATGATGTTTGCCTTACATACACATATTTATGAAAAATGATGGGGTTGTATAACATCAGAACATCCGTCTACAATCTAGTATTTGTATTTAAACTGATGGGAGATTTAAATGCAGAGGTTGGGCAAAAATATGCACTTTGTAGGGTTTTCCATAACAAGCACAGCTGAATGTCATGAACAGTGCAGGCTGTTGGAAAATATATATCTGATGGAATGTTCAATGGATGCTGAACCTACCTTTTTTCTATGGAGAAGAGGTGACGTTCGGCCCCCAGCAACTTATTGTTCTCTAACTTGACTGGCCAAAACAAAAGCACAAAACAATGATTGGCTGGTACAGGTTTCTGCATATCATTACCTTTAGTATTACTGTATTTGACCCCATATTTTAACAATACGTCTCACTACTGCTAAAATCAAAGGGTGCTAAAAGCCACAGACAGAATTTAGATGCCTTTGAATTCCTAGAAATAAAACATTAACTCTTTGTTTTGCTGTATTAATTACTTTGTTCTGTATATTTAATTTAATAGCTACAATGAGCTGTGTTGGTGCCCTCTGTAAAAAGTTATGAAGCTACTATAGCCATACTGTTATACTTTATGTCATATTGCTGTGTATTATCTTGGTTTTCCTCACCCAGGTACAGCATCTGTAAACTGTGATGATTCACAATGTAAAATGAATATTGAATATTGTTTGATATAGTGAGAGTCCCAATGTAGTTACTGTATATATTTTTAATAAAATCAGTATTACGATGTTTAGTGCTAGATTTTCAGGACCCTTTTATATGGGAGATTCTTGATTGCACTACTATGGCTGCCATGGGGTCTTCACCTTGGTTGACTGTACTTAGTGAAATACGGATGCTGTAAAAATGCCTGATGCCAGAATATCTGAGTGTCAACAGCTAATTCACATAGTTCTTCAGATTTTTTTTTCGGCTCCATGCACACTGAAGCTGATAAACGACCATTTATGGTCATTTGGGCGTTTTTTTAACAGCCCAAAAACACCCCTTTATGTTATCCTGTGTCCATGCACACCTGAATGTTTATTGTCCTTTAACAGCAGTGCCATTTTTGGGCTGTTATCTGAACGCCCTGAATTGGCGTTCAAGAGTCGTTCTACTGACCACAAAAATGGTCAATGGACAAAAATGCTGGACGCCGCTAAACGGCCGTTTATCGGCGTCTGGTGTTTTTTGTAGTCAATGGAATCTAATGAAGTAAAAAAAAAAAAAAACGCTTAAAAATGCAGACGCCGATAAATGCTGCTTACAAAACGCTGCTTAAAGAACGTTTTGTAAGCAGTGTCTCCTGCCACTAAAATCCAGCGCCCAGAGAGCATCCAGTGTGCATGGAGCCTAATAGTTTTTATTCTGATTTTGCAGTTTTAATACAAAACAAACAATAAAAAGGAAAATACAAAACCACATAAAGACATTCACATGCAGTCACAATATACAAGTAAGCTTCTGTCTTACTCAACAAAGTAAATATACAAAACAGTGAGAACAGTAGATAAGTTCTTACATTGGCATTAGTCATATAGTAACCCTTCATATTATCACTAAGGACTTGTATGGTAACCAGACATGTGGAAGCACCAACTCCACTGAAAATATACAGAATAAACCCAACCTCAAACATTCAATTGTTCTGATTTAATAACTTAAAAAGTACTGAAGCCCCTTGATTTTTACAACAGGGAACTTTAGAAGAAGTCAATAGCAGCTTTCATGTTTACTCATGACAGGTGACTAACCTAAATAAAGAAGCAACAAGAGCGGCAGAGGAAACACAGATTCCTGGAATGAAAGAAAAATGCAATGCTTGCAGTATGGGCCCCCAGGTACAGCTTCCATTCCAGCAAGGAGAACTGTCAACTGTACCAGTTAGGTCTGGTGTGGATTTTGAGGGGAACCCCCCAAAATCCATACCAGACCCTGAGGGCCGGTTCACATTGTAGCGAGGCGGAGCGGCGCGACTTCGCTGACAGTTCACATCTAGGCGAATTGTCAGGCGACTTGAGTCGCCTGACAATTCGCCTCAATGCTGTGTAAATGGGACCGTTCTAATAGGAGCGAATCGCTTCGCTCCGCATTAGAAAAATGGTCCCTGCACTATTTTTAGGGCGATCTCAGGCGGCTTGCATTGACTTCTATGATAGAAGTCGCCTAGCAAGCCGCTTTGAGTTTGCCTGGAGCGCCGCATCGCGCCGCTCCGCCTCGCTACAATGTGAACCGGCCCTTATCTGAGCATGCACCCCCCACCTCCTGAACCACACCAGGCCATATGCTCTCAACATGGGGGGGTGCTTTGGGGTGGCCCCTACACCCCAAAACACCTTGTCCCCATGTTGATGGTCAGATCCCGGCCCCCCCATGTGAATGTATATAGGGTACCCCTACTCATCCACCAAAAAAAGTATCAAAAAGAAATAAGCTTTACAACACTCAGAAGTTTTCTACATTGTCCGCTCCACAGAGCCACCAGGGCAGCAGCCGCCTAGAGCAGGTTGTGACCTGAGCTGCCCACACATTGCACACTCATCACATGTTTGACAATTCCTTTATTAAAAATAAAATAAAAAGAAATAAAAAAAATGTCCCCCCGATGTAGATACATCGCCAGGCACGATGCCTGGTTTCACACATATGCGAATTGTAGATTTCTCTGCATCCAATTCGCATGGCAGAAGAGTGTGACTGGCTCCGTCAATTCACGCAGCTCCGGGGCATCTGCGGTTCGCATTTAAAAGGGGTCCTGTGTGTCTTCTGGTCCGATTCAGGTGTGAATTCAGGTAAAAATTCGGACCTAAATCGGTGAACAGGGATGCGCCAGACCCCATTCTGTGAACCGTGGCTGCAGCATATGTGAACGGAGCCTCAGGGATCTTCAATTAAAGTCCAAACATTTTTATTCAATATGATCACATCAGAGCAGAAGATTGCAACATTCCAGGGCCACACAGGACCCCTTCGTCAAACATGTGATGAGTGTGCAATGTGTGGGCAGCTCAGGTCACAACCTGCTCTAGGCGGCTGCTGCCCTGGCGGCTCTGCGGAGCGGACAATGTAGAAAACTTCTGAGTGTTGTAAAACTTTTGCGAAAAAAGGCCTTCAACCTTAAGACCCCTTTCACGCTGGGGCGGTTTTCAGGTGCTTAGCGCTGGATATAGCCTCTGCTAAGCGCCTGAAAACCGCCTCTCTATTCATTCCAGAGTGCCTTTTCACACTGGGGCGGTGCGCTTGCGAGACGGTAAATAAAGTCCTACAAGCAGCATCGTTGGGAGCGTTGTATACATTCATTCCAATGGGCAGCTCTTTCAAAAGCGCCTATAAAAGCAATCTGAAAGCGCCACAAAACAGGAGTTTTTAACCGGGGTTAAAAGCGGCCCGTTACAGCTGAAAACCAGCGCCAAAGCGTCGCTAAAACGAGCGTTACTTTACCGACAACATGGCGGCCCCAGTGTGAAAAGGATCTAATGAAAGTTCATCCATGCTAACATTTGCAGTAGTATTATATAAGCAGGGATAGGATGCAGGTAAAATGGTGGGAACGTTAAAGGCATAGTCCATCTTTGCAAAAATGTAATCAATGCACCCACATTAATGAAATAAAACATGTGCATTTGTGATCAGGGCATTGTGGGTGTGATGCACAGGATCCTGCATTGTATACATTCCAGGTCTGTATGGCTGATTTAGAGGGGAAACAACATGAAGCCACGCTAAATTCAAATATCCGATGCTGCAGGTAGAAGCACATTGCAATTCAGGTAAGTGTGTGTTTGTTGGGGGTTTGGGAAATGTTACTATATCTCATGATACAACCTAAATATACGTGTAACATGAAGCATGGTTAGAAAAGTGAACTAATCCCTCAGGGCTTGCTCACATCTTCAGTACACAAAAGCCTTTTTGTTTCAGCGTCCTGACAGCTATCACTTTTGAACTGCAGATAAAGGAGTAGTGTATTCAGTCCATCACATTGTTTTCTTTTTAAACTTTATTTGAAGTGCACAAAGTATCATTGTCATTTACAGCAGGGCTCAACAAACCCTAGGCATCATGTTGCCATGGTGACAAGAAGTTTTGTCCTAGCACCTGGGCTTCCTCCTGAATGCTCTATGCACCCTGCACGTGCCCTCACTGTGACGTCACTTCCAAGTCCCCATTGGCAGTTTCCCTGGCCATCGAGGCCGGGAAGGAATGTAATGCAGTGTGATCTGCATTACATTACAATCAGTGGGGCACAAGGAAGACATGAAAAGTCTTTTAGACCCTGGATGTCTCGTTAAAGAGAAACTGTCACATTGTGTCCCCTACGTGATAGAAATAAAAAGTTAAGTAAGTTAAACCAAAGCACATTAAATCCCCCCCCCGCGTAAACGCACGTGGCATGTCACCTACACCTGAAAACATTTATTGCGATACACATGCTAAATATCGCCAAGCACGGCTGAATGAGAGCAATAATTCTAGCACCAGACCTCCTTCGTAATGGTAAACTTATGACCTATGGGCTTTTAAAGCATCACTTATGGAAAATATAGGGTACTGACATGTTTAAGATTTGACATGTTGTGTACCTATTTACTCCGTGCAAGCTTGGCTTATATATTTTAATAAAAAATTGGGAAATTTTGTGTTTCCTAGACCTTTGTGGTAATATCGTATGACATATAAAATTGGAACTACTACTATTTTATTCTCTAGGGTATCTGCTTTCAGAAAATATATGTTTGGGGGTTTATGTAATCTTCAGGCCTAAAATGATTTTTTAAATGTGTCCAGAAAGGTGCCAAATGTGGCACCGGAGGGGGGCGGAGACAAATGAGCGGAAGTTCCACTTTTGGGTGGAACTTAGCTTTAACCACTTCAACCCCGGAAGGTTTTACCCCCATTTTTTGCGATAGGGCACTGCGTTATTTTAGCTAACGATTGCGCGGTCATGCAACGTTGTACCCAAATGAAATTGATGTCCTTTTTTCCCACACAAATAGAGCTTTCTTTTGGTGGTATTTGATCACTTCTGCATTTTTTATTTTTTGCGCTAGAAACAAAAAAAGCCAATTTTGAAAAAAAAAAACTATATTTTTTATATATTTAGTTCTGCTATAAAACATACCCAATAAAAAAAATTAAAAATCAAATTTCTTCATCAATTTAGGCCAATATGTATTCTGCTACATATTTTTGGAAAATTAAAAATGCATATTGATTGGTTTGCACAAAAGTTATAGCGTTTACAAACTATGGGATAGATTTAAGGCATTTTTTTTCCTTTAGTGGTAATGGCAGAAATCAGCGATTTTTAGCGGGACTGTGACATTGCGGCAGACAGATTGAACACCTAACTGACATTTTTGACACTTTTTTGGAAACCAGTGACATTTATACAGTAATCAGTGCTAAACATATGCACTGACATTGTACTAATTACACTGGCAGGGAAGGGGTTAAATGTGTTACCTGTTTGTGTTTACTAACTGTATGGCGGATGGTCTGCCTGCGATAACACAGAAATCCGCCTTCCTGCATAGCAGAAAGACAAGATCTCAGTGTAAACCCCTGTCAGAATGGAGATCTGCCTTATTTACTTCGGCAGATCCGCGTTCTGTATCAGCGGGGAATGATCGCGGGCGGCCGGTAGACATCGAGTCCGCCGGACCCGCTGATTGGCTCCCACGCTGGCCAACTGGCGTGCGCGCCCACAGAAGCTGGTGCAGGAATTTGTGCAGCCAAGCCACTTTGCCGCAGTATAACTGCAGCAGGTGGTCTGCAAGCGGTTAAAGTGATTGTAAACGATCACCTTGTAAAACAACCCATTCAGTTTAAAATAGAAATGAAAGGCAAAATATGTGTGTATAGATATTAAAAAACATAAATACCTTTTCTTCCTACTTTTTTTATGTGATCACATGCCTTTTGTTCTCAACTGAATAAGAGCTGGTGGAGGAGAAACAGCAGTACACTAAGCTTCCCAGTGAAAGGCTCTGCAGGGGAGGCTTGTCTGATCATTGGAGGAGAGCAAACTGATTTCCAAGCATAGCTAGAGAACTGACCACGGTTTTCAGGTTAAAAAATAGCAGGGGAATGTTTTTTTTTTAAAAAACCACCTATTGACGCCGACGCTCACTAACGCGCATTAACGCTCATTAACGCCGATGCATAACGCCGAAAAAAACTGATTTTTCCCTGACGTCAGGCCCAACGTTTTGCTTATTTTTTTTCATACGCCCGTGTGTACGAGGCCTTAGTATCTTACAAAGTGGAAAGCAGATCAGTGGATACTTCCTTTGGTAAAGGGGGGTAAGACACAATCAAATTTTAATTTCTAACTGGATGCTGAAAGAAACAATGGTATTGCTCTTTGCATGATCAGCTGACCCTACATTCCTAGCCCTTTAACCACTTCCAGACCGAGCCTCTTTTTTGGGTTCTGTGTTTACAAGCTAAAACCATTTTTTTTTGCTATGAAATTACTTAGAACCCCCAAACATTATATATATATTTTTCTAACACCCTAGAGAATAAAATTGCAAAACTTTATGTCACAATGTATTTGCGCAGCGGTCTTACAAGCACAATTTTTTTTTAAACAAATATCACTTTTTTGAGTTAAAAAATAAGCCAACAGTAAAGTTAGCCCAATTTTTTTCCATATTGTGAAAGATAATGTTATGCCGAGTAAATTGATACCCGACATGTCATGCTTCAAAATTGCGCCCGCTCACGGAATGGAGACAAACTTAAAAATTCAACGTTTCAAACAGAGGTAAGGCACTCGCCCGCGTTAAAACTTCGTACTGTACAGCCCATAGTTAAATGAGCCGTATTGTAATAGAAAGTGTTATACCTTTTTTTAACCCGATTGAAATGACAACCGAATAAAAAATTGAGTTTTTTCACTATAAACAAATTTTTTTTTAACACGAACATTCTGGCGACGCGTTTATGTAACACTGTATTTCAAAACGTTAAAATAAGAGATCCCACAATCTTTTTATATATATATTACAAACCCCCAAGATTCATTAAAGTATCGTTTTTTTTTACCAAAATCGAACATTTGTGTCTTGGGTTTTTTC
>BLSH010059689.1:1374111-1386490 GCA_018402905.1 Glandirana rugosa | reverse complement strand
ATCCCCTCTCCCAGTACAGACCCCCTCCTTATCAGTATAGACCCCCCAGCACATGTCCTTTTAACCCCCTCATAATTCCTCCATCATTTTTAACATGCCCCCCTTCCTGGTCACTGTACCCCTGTCCTGTCCACATTCTAATCTGTACAGACCTCAAAACAGCGTGGGATGTATACTTAGCAGTGTGTCCCTCGGTCAGAATCCCTCCTCCTCCTCCTGTGTAGAAGTAAACAGAGAGGAGGGGAAGGTGGCTTCGCTCCGTTGTGTGAGACAGGGAGACAGCCCGGACAGAGACACACAGATCATCAGTGTAAGGGGAAATCGTAGCGGAGCGAAACTGGGGGTTGGGAAGGGGGAGATGGGGGGGGGGGGGGGGGGAATGTGCTGCCTGTTGGTGAAAGGATTTTTTTAGTTTATTCTACAAGCACTCTATTAAGATTGCCGGGCCCCCTGCTTACTGGCTGGGCCCGCTACAAGAGGGCCAGTTGTACTGACTTATCAGCGGCCCTGAGGCCTAATGCACACAGGATGTTTTGCAAACTCTTCTACAAACCTTTCCTCTTGGCAGCAGTGCTTTATCAGAAAAAAACGCCTGAAGTTTGTAAAAGTATCTAATACTTCTACAAGCATTTAAGCGTGTTTTCAGGCATCAAGCACTTGGCTGGTAATTATTTTAATCGGGCAGTATAATAATTTATTCTGGCCATTGAAATGAATTAATGCTCAAGCGCAAAACACACCTAGCATTAACACGTGGTTACAAGCATCAAGCATTTTTTCTTCCAAAAGTCTGCTGCTCCTGGATGCAATGGCTTTATTTTTCTGCCTCTACCCTAGGTTCACACCTATGCATTTTTTAGTGGGTTAAATATGGAAATAAAAGCTATTAGAAGGATGTTGAGCTTTATTCACTTTTTTAAACACGCTGCTATTATTTTGAACATAACTGTATTTTTGGTAAAAAAATCGCAATAAGCGTATTTGATTGGGTTGCGCAAATAGCGCCTACAAACTATGGACATTGGTTTATGGCGTTTTTATTATTTTTTTTACTGGTAATGGCGGCGATCTGAGATTTTATCGGGACTGTGATATTGTGGCGGACATGTCTGAAGTTTTTGACACTTTTTTGGGACCAATGACATTTATACAGCGATCAGATCTAAAAATAGACACTGATTACTGTATAAATGCCATTGGCAGGGAAGGGGTTAACACTAAGGGGGTGATCAAGGGGTTAACTGTGTTCCTTCACTGTGTTCTAACTGTGTGGGGCGGGATTGCGGGTCTCTGGTGGATATAGAGTCCGCCCGACCCGCGGGCACGCTCGCGCAGCGTGCGACGGTGCCAGCGGCTGCGAGAGCGTGTCTGGAGCGTGCAAAAGGGGAGGACGTCTATTGACGGCCCCCCGGCAATTCAGATCCGCGATGTAGCCGGCAATCGACTATAGCGCGGATCTAAAGGGTTTAAAATAGTGTGGTATATAATTTAGTTATGTAAAGTTTAAAAGAAAAAGGCAATTATTCTTAAATATCTCTATGCAGTGGTAAATATAAATAACCAACCTGGTTAGGGAGCAAAATCTCTAATCCACTCTGAGAAGAACAGACAAAGAAGAGATATACCATATATAATATTACAGGTTGAATCTGGTAAATATCATCAGACTCAGAGATCACATTTTTTATTAAAAGAAAAAAAAAATTAAAGACTGTTCTGCCGATTTTCAGACAGACTTGTCTAATATATTATAGATGACACACTCCCTTGTCATAGGCAGGCGATAAAAGCTCCCTGCGCCTGCTGTCACTTATGCTGGCCATACAAAAACAATGTCTTCCTTCAAAAAAAAAAAAAGGCATTTCAAGAACATTCATTAGATTTTCTAATCATTAGTGGGGTCAAATCGAAGTTAGTTTTTGACCACAGTGACAGCAGAATGTGAAGAATAGAAAAATCTTGGTCAAAGGAATTTTCAGATGGTGGTTTTCATTCAGAAAGGATATTCATTTTAAAACTGAATGTTAACCACTTCACCCCCAGGAGGATTTCCCATGTTAGGACCAGAGCACTTTTTGCAATTCGGCACTGCGTCGCTTTAACTGACAATTGCGCGGTTGTGCGACATTGTACCCAAATTAAATTTGCGTCCTTTTTTTCCCCACAAATAGAGCTTTCTTTTGGTGGTGTTTGATCACCTCTGCGTCATTTCTGATCACCACTATAAACAAAAAAAAGCGATAATTTTAAAAAAAAAAAAAAAAAAAAAAACAATATTTCTTACTTTTTGCTAAAATAAAATAAATAAAAAAAATGTATTCATAAGTTTTGTCCAATTTTATATTCTTCCTCATATTTTTGTGCAAAAGTTGCCGCGTTTACAAACCATGAGAATTAATTTCTGGCGTTTTTACCATTTTTTTTTTTTTACTGGTAATGGCGGCGATCTGCGATTTTTATCGGGACTTTAATATTGGGGCGGACATGTTGGACAATTTTGACACTTTTTTGGGACCAATGACATTTATACAGCAATCAGAAATTTAAATATCCGCTGATTACTGTATAAATGTCATTGGCAGTGAAGGGGTTAACCTGCAGGGGGAGATCTAGGGGCTAACTGTGTTCCCTAGGCGTGTTCTAACTGTGAGGGGGCTGGGCTACCATGGGCATAAGAGATCAGTGACGGGGATAAAGAGATCTTTTAAATGCCCACTGACAGAGCGGGGAACCGCCGTGTTTACATCGGCTGTTCCCCGTTCTTTCTCTCTGCCAGGTGATCGCAAGACGCTGCCACTCTGCATCAGTAAATATACGGTACGTGGTCGGGAACCGGTTAAAAGCAAGTGACATTTTCAAACGGCATTCTTTCATTCAGCGAATGTACAAAGATTTTTCGTATGAATATTCTCCTCCGAAAATCGATATGTGTATGGTCAGCATAAGACCCCTTTCACACGGAGGCGCTTTACAGGCGCTATTTAGCTAAAAATAGCGCCTGTAAAGCGCCTCAAAAATCCCTCCCCATCCATCCCAATGTGAAAGCTGGAGTGCTTTCACACTGGGGCGGTGCGCTAGCAGGACGTTACAAAAAGTCCTGCAAGCAGAATCTTTGGGGCGGTGCGGTGAGCGGTGATACACCACTCCTCCACCGCCCCTGCCCATTGAAAAAAATGGGCAGCACTTCCAAAGTGGCTGCACACCGCCTCGGTAGCATGGCACGCCGGCACTTTTAACCCCGTTTTCACCCCTTTGTGGGGGGGGGTTAAAAGTGGCGCGCACCCGCCTGCATATCGGCGCCATGGCGCCGCTATAACAGCGCTAAATCCCCGCTGAAACTAGCGGGGATTTACCGCTACCGCCCGCCCCAGTGAAAGGGGTCTTAGGCTTGGTTCACACCTATGCAGTTTGCTTTAGATCTGTTTCTGCAGTGCTTTTTGCTGTGCGTTTTGCATTTTGCACATGCGATTTGCGTTTTGCAATGTTTATGCTTTTTTTTGGCCAATTTGTTGTTAGGAAGATTAAAAAAACGCAAATTGCTGCAAAAAATGCACTACATGCTTTTCTGCAGCTTCTCCATTGAAGTCTATCAGGGACTTGCAGTCAGATGAGGCACTTGCCACGAACATACAAAAAAAAAAAACGATCGAACTTCGAGGGTCATAGCTCAGTGATCTAGGGTCACAGAGAACCCAAATTTGGGGGGTAGGTAGCCGAAATGCTAGCCCACCACTGGTCAAAATTCCTATCACCTATGGTTTAGGAGATATGGGGCTCCTTGTGCAGCCTGTCAGAAGCTACATACAGAGTGGTCAGTTTAAATACAAGCTGACACACTGGCGTTGATTTATTAAAGCATGAGGCTGGATTCACACCATTGCGGTGCGAATTCCAGCCTCTCTGCTGCCGGGAAGGGACTGTCCGTTCCCACAGCGCAGCAGCTGCGGGGGGAGAGATGGGGGAGGAGCCGCGAGCAGGGGAAAATATCCCCGTTCAGTGCGGAATGCATCTCCGTGTTAGATGCGCTCCCACTGGACTCAACGGGCTGGGAATTCGCACCGCATTGCACAAAAAACGTGTGCGTTTTTTGTGCAATGCGGAGTGCGAATGCACCGCACAGATGTGAACTGGACACATTGAAAACACTGTGTTTTCAAGTGTCCGGCGAATTGGATGCGGTTTAAGCCGCATCCAATTCGCATAGGTGTGAACCCAGCCTGAAAGTGCACAATTTGGTGCAGCTCCACACAGAAACCAATCAGCTTCAAGGTTTTATTGCCAAAGCTTGATTGAACAAGCTGAAGTTACAAGCTGATTGGCTAGCATGCACAGCTGCACCGGTTTTTGCACTCTCCAGCTTTAGTAAATCAACCCCACTGTGTTTGCAGCAGACAAAGCGTGAGCTCACAGTCCACCTGACTTCTTAGAGACACTGAACTCAATGGACAGCTTGGAGGCTTGGACCAATGGTAAAGCACCATTGGCCCAAGCTGTCCAATAAAAATGATGCAGTGGAGGCTCTCCTCTTACTGCGTGTCATAGAAGGGGGCATGTGTCTAAAATTCAAATGCTCCTTTCCAGCCCATCCCCCTTAACTACAAGGAAATAACATGGGTTTATGTGTATAAGATTTACCCATAATCCCATGTTTTTTTCACACAGTTAAGAGGGAGAATCTGCTGCTGCTGAAAAGGTACTTTTCCAATCAAGCTAAATAATATATTATTATGCTATATGTTATAAGATAATCATTTATTATTTATCTACAGTTGTATGCAAAAGTTTAGGAACCCTAGACAATTTCCATGATTGTCATTTATAAATATTTGGGTGTTTGGATCAGCAATTTCATTTTGATCTATCAAATAACTGAAGGACACAGTAATATTTCAGTAGTGAAATGAGGTTTATTGGGTTAACAGAAAATGTGCAATATGCATCAAAACGAAATTAGACAGGTGCATAAATTTGGGCACCCTTGTCATTTTGTTGATTTGAATACCTGTAACTACTTAGCACTGATTAATTGGAACACACAATTGGTTTGGTGAGCTCATTAAGCCTTGGACTTAATAGACAGGTGCATCCAATCATGAGAAAAGGTATTTAAGGTGGCCAATTGCAAGTTGTTGTTCTCTTTGACTCTCCTCTGAAGAGTGGCAACATGGGGGCCTCAAAACAACTCTCAAATGACCTGAAAACAAAGATTGTTCTACATTATGGTTTAGGGGAAGGCTACAAAAAGTTATCACAGAGATATAAGCTGTTAGTGTCCACTGTGAGGAACATAGTGAGGAAATGGAAGACCACAGGCACAGTTCTTGTTAAGGCCAGAAGTGGCAGCCACATAAAATATTGGCGAGGCAAAGGAGAAGGATGGTGAGAACGGTGAAAAACAGCCCACAGACCACTTCCAAAGACTTACAACATCAGCTTGCTGCAGATGGTGTCACTGTGCATCGTTCAACAATTCAGCACACTTTGCACAGGGAGAAGCTGTATGGGAGAGTGATGTGAAAGAAGCCTTTTCTGCACACACGCCACAAACGGAGTCGCTTGAGGTATGCAAACGCACATTTGGACAAGCCAGCTTCATTTTGGAATAAGGTGCTGTGGACTGATGAAACAAAGATTGAGTTATTTGGTCATAACAAGGGGCGTTATGCATGGCGGCAAAAGAACACAGCGTTCCAAGAAAAACACTTGCTACCCACAGTAAAATTTGGTGGAGGTTCCATCATGCTGTGGGGCTGTGTGGCCGGTGCCGGTACTGGGAATCTGGTTAAAGTTGAGGGCCGCATGGATTCCACTCAATATCAGCAGATTCTTGAGAATAATGTTGAAGAATCAGTCACGAAGTTGAAGTTATGCCAGGGCTGGATATTTCAACAAGACAACGACCCAAAACACTGCTCAAAATCTACTGGGGCATTTATGCAGAGGAACAAGTACAATGTTCTGGAATGGCCATCCCAGTCCCCAGACCTGAATATCATTGAACATCTGTGGGGTGATTTGAAGCGGGCTGCCCATGCTCGGCAACCATCAAACCTAACTGAACTGTTTTGTAAAGAGGAATGGTCCAAAATTCATTCATCCAGAATCCAGACATTCATTACAGGCTATAGGAAGCGTCTAGAGGCTGTTATTTCTACTAAAGGAGGCTCTACTAAATATTGATGTGATTTTTCTGTTGGGGTGCCCAAATTTATGCACCTGTCTAAATTCGTTTTGATGCATATTGCGCATTTTCTGTTAATCTAACAAACCTCATTTCACTACTGAAATATTACTGTGTCCTTCAGTTATTTGATAGATCAAAATTAAATTGCTGATCCAAACACCCAAATATTTATAAATGACAATCATGGAAATTGTCAGGGGTTCCGAAACTTTTGCATACAACTATATTTACTGTGAAATTATTGGTTGGAAGTTATAACTTCAGTAATTTGTCCATTGAGCCACCTGCTTGAGTACAGTTTTTGAAAATATAGTAAATTACCTTAAAAACAATATATAATAATTATTTGTATATTACTTACTTATGGTAATTAATCACTTGCTACCCAGGCCAATGCTGACGCTTCTCTCCTACATGTACAAATCATCTGTTTTTTGCTAGAAAATTACTCAGAACCCCCAAATATTATATATATATTTTTTAGCAGACACCCTAGGGGATAAAATGGTGGTCGCTGCAACTTTTTAAGTTATACAGCATTTGTGCAGCAATTTTTCAAACGTGTTTTCTTTTGGAAAGAAACTGTTTCATGAGTAAAAAAAAAAAAACACTAAAGTTAGTCTGATTTTTTTGTATAATGTGAAAGATGATATTACGTAGAGTCAATAGATACCTAACATGTCACGCTTTAAAATTGCGCCCATTTGTGGAATGGCGCCAAACCTACTTAAAAATCCCCATAAACGACGCGTTAAAATGTTTTACAGGTTACATGTTTAGTGTTACAGAGGAGGTCTAGTGCTAGAATTATTGCTCTCGCTCTAACGTTCGTGGTGTATGCAACCTGTGTGTAACTGGCTCTGATCTGGCCTCACCAGCCACTCACCTCACCGCACGTATCTGAAGTCTATTGACCCAAAAAAAGCACCTTTTTGCGTTGAAAAAATTCTCTGACCCTTTCCAAATATGCAGCAGCTAAAAATTGCATAGATGTGAACGTGTCCCATAGGAAACCATGTTAAATGGACTGTAGTGTGTTTCTGCAAGAAGCACCAAAAAAGGCATAGGTGTGAACCAGGCCTAAGACGTTTACTAGCAGCAGCATGCTTTTTTGTATCACCTGTCATAATGGGGTTACAAAAATAAAATTAGCCTTTAATAGTACAAAAAGAGCACATAATCGTTACTATAAGGGGTTCATGTATGCTGTGAAACAGTCAAAGTAATATATTACTTATATCATATATATAATAATAAAAATACACCAAGAAGTAAGATATATGGACATTATAACTAGGAGTCAGGCATGAAGCTATATGAAGGGTAGAAGGGAGATATGCATTTTTTATATTAAAGTAGTACTAAAAGTTGAGACTTTTTTTTTTCCATGGATATGATCATTTTAAATAAAATGTAAGATACTGGTAAAAGTTTACGTTAAATGTCATGCCTTCTATTACCTCCAGTCTATCTGACTCCATCTTCTCTGGGTTCAGATGCTGATCTTCCCCGAATCATTAAAGTGATTTTTTTTTTTTAAACAACAAACATATTATACTTTCGTGCTCTGTGTAATGGGTTTGCACAGAGCAGCCCCAACCCTCCTCTTCTTGGGCCCCCCACCAACGCTTCTGGCTCCTCCTGCTTTCAGAGTGCCCCAATACCAAGCTGCAAAGTATAGTATAGAGTGTCCCTATAGCAAGGTAAAAAAACTTCTGCCTTTAGAACCACTCACTTCCTGCCCAGAACTACATGTCCCATGAGGCATTGCTCCTCACACATTCACATTCACAAGTTCTCAGGCACTTACTGATATGTATGGACGGTGTGTACTGAGCTGTATGTGTGCTGCACTGTGTCTTCTGACATGTATAGATGGTGTACTGAGCTGTATGTGTGCTGCACTGTGTCATCTGACATGTATAGATGGTGTACTGAGCTGTATGTGTGCTGCACCGTGTCTTCTGACATGTATGGACGGTGTACTGAGCTGTATGTGTGCTGCACTGTGTATAATGACATATATGGATGGTGTACTGAGTTGTATGTGTGCTGCACTGTATTTCCCGATATGTAAAGAAATAATGCATTCTGTATGCAGGCCAACTAATCGGCTGACCGATTAATTGATTATGTTGTTTCAAAACATTTGGAGTTTGATTTATACCTTGAGTGGATGCAAAGTTCCTAAGCACACCTGAGATATCCATACTGATGATTAAGGATGGCTCAGGCTTGTCTGGAACCGCATGTGCCCGAGCCCACCAGGAACTGAACCCTTCACTGCGCTAATCATAGGCAGTGAGACATTCTCCCATGCGCAGCTGCAGCAATCGGGGAATGTCACTGCCTGTGATTAGCGTAGTGCAGGGTTCACTTCCTGGCGGGCTCCGGCACATTCTGTTCTGAACACACCCAAGCCCATCCTTACTGATGATCAGTGCAGCACAAGCAGGCTGAATCTGTATGGGAGTGATCAGCTTGGAAGAGTGTCACAGAGCCAGGAGAATCTCATCCACAGATATGATTACATCCATATGGCGAGTATGATCTCTGTAAAAGGGATCCATCACTTTCGGTAAGAGGCCAGTTTTACAAGAAGGAATACTGTTGCCAGCAATATAGAAGATTTCTTGAAGTGATACTTTGTAACATCTTTTCATCAACAGCATTTAAGACAGCTTACAAGGATACTTTTATTACCCATTTACGCTTGTTAGCACGGACTTTTAGAGCCCGCTCACACAGGGGCGGTCGGACTTTGCTAGACGACATTCAGTGCGACTTCAAGGCGACTTCAGGCGACCTACAGCGTGACTTTGCCTGTGGCCAGTCAGAGAAGGGAGGGAGGGGGGTTGCCTTCAAATATTCTTAAAAAAACTGTAAAGTCGCTTCAATACAGATGGTGATACGACTTGGAGGCAACTTCTATTGAATTCTATGGGCACAAGCCGGATAGAAGTCGCCTTGAAGTCGTGCAGTAACCTTTTTTGAAGTCGGAGCGACTTCATTAGTGTACATTCATTTCAATGGGATTTAAGATGTCAAGCGACTTGAGACGACTCTGAGCGTAAGTCGTCCCTGTGTGAACCCAACCTTAGGTTGTGGACAAGTAACACACACACCACTTAATTGATCCATTCATTTTATTTTTTGTATATTTCAAAGTGATATTACTGCTCTATTTTTTATCACCATCATACAATATAGTTCACAAAGACACCTTTGACACCTATTATAATTGATTAGCTTGGATTTTCATGTGGTGGACTACAAGTAACACACACACTAGTCAATTGAATAATTATTTTTTATTATTAATTTTTATTGATGTAGAGATAATCCTTTGAGATTAAGAGTCACTGTGGATATCACAATATTGCACTAGTCACTTAATGGCACGTATACACGATCCAAAAATCGGACGAAAAATACCGCATACGATGCGATCGTACAATAATTGGATTGTTGGTACACAGCTTACAAGAGCCGATCATGACAGTTCATCCGATAATATTCGATGGGACATACATGAAAATTTTGATCGCATGATAACACATTGTGCAATTTTCGTTTAATCAGTACAATTGTAGTCTGAAAATACAATACAAATACACTACAACACATGACATCACTTCAGATTTTTTATTCTGTCGTACGAGAATTTCCGTGACTTTAGTACACTCTTCCGATTCAATCTGAGATTAGCATGCAAAAAAAAAATGGACGATCTGTCGTCAGATTTTCGGATCGTGTGTATGGGGCATAAGGATGGGCTTGGGTGTGTTCAGAACGGAACGTGCCTGAGCCCGCCAGGAAGTGAACCCTGCGCTGTGCTAATCACAGGCAGTGAGACATTCTCCGATCGCTGCAGCCGTGCATCGGGGAATGTCTCACTGCCTGTGATTAGCGCAGTGCAGGGTTCACTTCCTGGCAGGCACGTTCGGTTCTGAACACGCCCGAGCCCATCCTTACTAGTCACTTTAGTATTATTAATTGATTCATTAGTTTCACAGGAATAGCACACCATTTTTAACAGTTTTTTACCAACAAGCAGTCGTACGACCGTTGTATCGTGTGTACAGAGAAGTTGGTCCAACAAGTTGTACTGTGCAAAACACGCATGCTCAGAAGTCAGGAACATCCGGAAGTGTCCATTCGTTCCTAATTCACCAATTACATACACCTGAACTTCCTCTTTATACGTTCGTAACACATCACGTTCGGCTTGGTCGTATGATCGCTTAGTGCATGTCAGTACGTGAGATACAACAGCCAACATACGATTTGGCCCGTTCGGTCGTACGACCGTCGCACCGTGTGTACAGGGCTTTAGTGAGATAAGACAGAGGGAGAGCTATAGACTGGGGAGAGGAATGACAGTCACAGACACGGACAGTACTCAGTTTTCTCTATGGCATGCTATGTATTCCTAATGGATTTGGTCATACTTTTACGATAGGTCTGGTCAGCCGTAACATCCTGCCAGAACTCAATTAGCTGTTTACAGCTCTGCAAAGGCCTAAGTGCTGGTTTTTGCTGTCCCAAAGTGGAGATAATAGGCTCTTTTGAAGTGTGAACTAAATTAGAAGGCAATGGAGGTGCATTTCCTAAGTATTTGCTGCTGCAATGTGTAAAGCCTCGTACACGGTACGACGGTCGTACGACCGGATGTCCAAAAAGTTCAGGTGAATGTGATTTGTGAATTAGGAACGTAGGTTTACACGAACGGACACTTCTGAGCGTTCCTGACTTCTGAGCATGCGTGTTTTGCATGTACAGCTTTGTTGGCCCAACTTCTCTGTACACACAGTACAAAAGTCGTACGACCGCTTGTTGTATAACCAAAGTTTTCTAGTTTGCTCATCCAACTTCTGTTGTACGACCGTCACACGTCGGTTGTTCTAATCGTGCGGATGATCGTACAACAAGCTGTTGTACAACCATTGTACCTTATGTACGGGCCTTAACTGTTGCACAAAACTATCATGGCCATCCTATGATTCCTAAACAACATGGCCACTAGCTACGGTTTTTGGTGTGTCCACTACGTGATATCATTACAGTTGCCGGTTGTGTATCTACTCTTAATTATAATAAATAAAGGCCTATGCGTTCGATTATTACTTGTTTTAGTAATAACTTAAGCTGTGAAGGGCAGGTGAAGACCACCATGGAGCCCACTCACACTCTTGTAGCTGATGATGCAAGTCTGAAAAGGAGGGTCACATACCACTGGTATCATCCACAAGAAACTTTATTAAAGACGGTGTGACCCTCCTTTTCAACTGGCATAGATTTGTATTCTTCTCATAATAATTATAGGCAGATGTCCAGAGCACCCCCCCCCCCTTCCTTACATCAGATGTCAAGACTCTCCCACCCTACCTTACAGTACACCCCCTTACCTTGTGCTGCTGCCGGGAAGAAGCTAGGGGCCAAAACTGGCAAGCAGAAAGTGCAGGGTCTGGAGGAGGCCCAGAGGAGGGTTGGAGTCAGCTGCCAGTCTGCTGAATGCTGAGACCATAGGAGGCAGAGTGGAGAGGTGCAGGATCTGTAGAAGGAGTTTTGTCCTCCTCCCTGCTGCCGATTTGCTGAGACAAGGTGTGGGTGGGGGAGATATGAGGGGGAGCCACAGCTGCCTCTTTGTAGTACAGCTATCATCCCTTCAACATTTTTTTTAAATATAATTCTTGTCCCCTGCACTCCTATAATTGTGGGGCATGCCCTGTAGTGAGGAGCAGTGTTGTCACCCTTCTATGTGTGCTCCCAAAAGAACTATAAGTGGACATGACTATGATCAGTATGTTGACCAGGGGCGTTGCAAGGGGTGGCTATTGGGGCTACAGCCCCAAGTCTGGGGCCTATAGCCCCGAGTCTCTTACCGGGTGGGTGCAGTTCTGCAATTTGCAGGTATGTCTCAGTCCGGAATGCAGGAGGCCGGGGCAGACAGAGCTGTGGTAGCATGGGCTCCGGCTTGGCCCTCGCCTCCACCTGATGTATCGGGAGGCTCTCTGGGTACCCTGATGTATGGGGAGATTCTCTGGGGACCCTGATGTAAGGTGGGGCTCTCCGTGGACCCTGATGTAAGGAAGGGGCTCTCTGGGGACCCTGATGTAAGGAAGGGACTCTGGGGACACTGATGTAAGGGGGATCCGCACTCAGAAATGTAACAATGTTTATATATATATATAT
>BLSH010059689.1:1338725-1374101 GCA_018402905.1 Glandirana rugosa | reverse complement strand
GGTTCGCTCTGCTATAGTTTCACATAGAGTTTTTAGATGATTTTAGAACAGTGATATGATATCACTGTTCTAAAATCATCTAAAAACTCTATGTGAAACTATAGCAGAGTGAAACCATATCCCTGTTCTTCTCTCTGCTACAGTTTCACACACAGTTTACAGATGTTTGCAGAACAGTTTGTCCCGGTTTTATTTAAAGTGTTACACACAGTTTCCAGATGTTTGCAGAACAGTAGTTCTGTTTGTCCCGGTTTTATTTAAAGTGTTACACACAGTTTCCAGATGTTTGCAGAACAGTTTGTCCCGGTTTTAGTTAAAGTGTCACACACAGTTTCCAGATGTTTGCAGAACAGTGATATGGGTTCGCCTGGTTTTAGTTAAAGTGTTACACACAGTTTCCAGATGTTTGCAGAAGTAGTATGGTTTCTCCCGGTTTTATTTAAAGTGTTACACACAGTTTCCAGATGTTTGCAGAACAGTGATATGGGTTCTCCTGGCTTATTTATACTTTTTTGACACAGTTTGAAGATGATTTTAGAACAGTGATATGGCTTCTACCGTTAATTAATACTTTTCAGACCCAGTTTGAAGATGGTCCACATCCACCTCCATTTTTGATTTTTTTTTTATGAAATTATTTTTTTAAAAATGCTTTTAGTTATTTCCCTGTCCCCATTTATTTGTAGGGCACTTGTCCCTCCCTTACCCCCATTTCCTTCCTTTTGCAGACCTCTAGGACTTTCCAGGACTTTTTTACAGCCATTTTTGTGCCTAAAAGTTCGGGTCCCCATTGATTTCAATGGGGTTCGGGTTCTGTCCGGACCCGAACCCAGACTTTGTCCCGAAGTTCGGCCGAACCAGCAGAACCCGGACTTCCAGAAGTTCGCTCAACTCTACCCATAAGGTGATGTGTCCGCCGCTAATGCACAATAATGTAACTACATCACTGCATACTGCTGTACATGGGCACAATCAGACACAATTACAATAGCCCACATGTGGAAACTATCTTTCAAATGGTTTAGTGGTACTTTAAAAGAAACTGTATTGAGAGAAAAATGTGGGTTGCCATACTGGTCCTTTTTTTGGAAATGCTATTTATCTGGCTTTGATACTTTGAATCACTGACCCAGAACAGGCATGCATGTCAAGACAAGCAGAACTTCAGGTCTTCTTAATTATACTGAAGCCAATAGTTTTGCATTGGATCAGGGAACTGGCATTTCATAAGGAGGGTACAGCCTGTAGGCAGATCATATACTTGACTAGCAGCGAATTCCACTCTTAAAGGCAAGGCACGTAATAGCTGAACTGACACAGGAAGTGTGAAGCGCTGTGGCTTGGCCCAACCCCTGACCTGGACATTGCTGGGCTGTGCAGAATATAGGCAGTCACATGAGCTAGGGATACATTTAAAAAGAGGTATACAGTGCTCAGCATAAATGAGTACACCCCTTTTGAAAAGTAAGATTTTAACCATTTGCCGACCAGCCGCCGTTGTTATACAGCGGCAGGTCAGCTCTCCTGCGAACCGCCGTAGGTGAACGGCGGTTCGTGCATGGTAGATAGTGGGCTTGCGCACGCCTGCTGCGCACCACGAGAGTGTGCCTGTGGGTCCGGCGGACTCGATGTTCGCTGGCGACCCGCAATTGCGGTGTACAGAGGCAGAACGGGGATCTGCCTATGTAAACAAGTTGGATCCCCGTTCTGCCAGATGACATGACCAAAATCTTCTGTTCCCAGTGATCGGGGGCAGTGATCTCTGTCATGTCCCTGGCAGCCCATCTCCCCTACAGTTAGAACACACCCAGGGAACACAGTTAACCCTTTGATCACCCCTAGAGTTAACCCCTTCCTTGCCAGTGTCATTTATACATCGATCATAGCAATTTTATAGCACTGATCAATGTAATAATGCCACTGGTCCCAAAAAAGTGTAATTTGGGGTCAGATTTGTCTGCTGAAATGTCGCAGTTCCATTGCAGTTCGCCGCCATTACCAGTAAAAAATAAATAAACAAAAGTCCATAAATCTATCCCATAGTTTGTAGACACAAAAACTTTTGTGCAAACCAATCAATATATGCCTATTGCGATTTTTTTTTTTTTTTTTTTTTTTTTTTTTAACCAAAAATATGTTGAAGAATATATATTGGCCTAAACTGAGGAATAAATTTGTGGGGTTTTTTTTATATTTTTTTTATTGGATATGTATTTTAGCAGAAAGTAAAAAAAAATAGTTTCTTTTTTCAAAATTGTCACTTTTTTGTTTATAGCACAAAAAATAAAAACCACAGAGGTGATCAAATACCACCAAAAGAAAGCTCTATTTGTGGGGAAAAAAGGACATCAATTTTGTTTGGGCACGACCGCGTAATTGCCAGTTAAAGCGACGTAGTGCAGTATCTCAAAAAATGGCCTGGTCAGGAAGTGGGTAAATCCTTCCGGTGCTGAAGTGGTTAAAAGAGAAATATACTTTTTTGGGTTTTTTTTTAGATTTATACTTAACTAGGTGGATTCAGCATGGGTCCGATGCTGCATCTGTCCCCCGGAGCCTCTGCACTGAGAACATCGCAGATCACTCGGTTCTGACAGCACCCTGAGCAGAAAGCTGTCTCGGACAGTCTGCAGTCTGCTCCCTCATTGGAGCGCTGGGCTGTGGAGGGGGGGGGGGGGTCCGGCTTAGTCTCTCAGCAGCTCACTGAGAGGCTATACCGGGCGTTGGTCAAGGCACCTGGCGTATCCGGACTCCATTATCGCAATGACACTGTGCCTGGACCGACTTCTGTGATGTCAGTAGAGAGTGGACTTCAGCCCACTCTCTGCTGAAAACGGGTCACAGGAGTGCTATACTTCTCCTTTAATCAATATCTCAATGAACACAAGAACAATTTCAAATTTTGACAAAACTGGGTTTTATAGAACATTTTTTTAGCTTAGTAAATGAAAGTAAGGTCAATAATATAACTTAGATTACAAAATCTTCAGTTTTATTCAAATTAATTGATGCAAAAATGAATACACCCCAAAATAAAACCTACTACATTAGTTAATTTGTATGACCTCCATGATTTGTAAGGACAGCACCAAGTCTTCTAGGTATGGAATGAACAAGTTGGTGACATAGTGCAACATCTATCTTTTTTTCCATTCCTCAGTAATGACCTCTTTTAGAGCCTGCATGCTGGATGGAGAATGAAGCTCAACTTGTCTCTTCAGAATTCCTTATAGGCGTTCCACTGGGTTCAGATTAGGAGACATACTTGGCCACTGAATCCCTTTCACCCTGTTCTTCTTCAGAAATGCAACGGTGGCCTTTGATGTGGGTTTTAGATCATTGTCATATTAGAAAAGTGCATGGCGACCAAGGGCACAGAGTGATGGTAGCATCTTCTCTTTCAATATAGAGCGGTACATCTGTGAATTCATACCACCATCAATGAAATGCAGCTTCCCGACACAAGCAGCACTCATACAGCCCCACAGAAGGACTATGACACCACCATGTTTCACTGTAGGCACCATGCATTTTTATTTGTACTCCTCACCTTTGTGACACCATACAATTTTGAAGCCATCTGTTCCATTTATTTCCAAAACATTTATCTTGGTCTCATCACGCCAGTAGTCTTCCAGTAGTCTTCTTCTTTTTCAGCATGAGCCCTGGCAAATTCTAGATGGGCTTTTTCGTGCATGGGCTTTAGGAGAGGCTTCCTTCGTGGACGATATCCATGCATGCCATTCCTCTGCAGTGTACGTTGTATTATGTCACGGGAAACAATCTCTCCAGTTTGGCTTCCTATTTTTTTTGGCAAACTGCAATGAACTTACATGCCAATTTTCTTCAACCCTTATCATCAGAAGATGCTCCTGTCAAGGTGTTAACTTCCGTGGACAACCTGGACGTCTCTGTGAGATGGTTGCAGTTCCATTTTTGTTAAATTTTTGTATCACTTTTGCTACAGTATTCTGGCTAAGTAAAGCTTTGCTGATCTTCTTGTAGCCTTCACCTTTCTTGTGTAATGAAGTTATTTTCTTTCTCAGGCTTTGTGACATTTCTCTTCCATGCGGTGCCATTGCTGACAGCATGAAATGTGAAGGGGTTTTCTTTGTTAAGTAACGCCATTTTATAATCAACTGTGTGCTGGACACCCATTTCATGAATAATTCGACTCACCTGTAGTTGAATTCTTGTTAGTATTTTGTTGTCTAAGGCTGGGTTCACACTTATGAAAATTGGATGCAGGTTTCCCTGCATCCAATTCGCATGACAGGCGAGTGTGACCGGCTCCATCGATGGAGCCGGTTCACACATCTCCAGGGAGGCCACGGAACACACAGCAGAAGGGTCCTGTGTGTCTTTGGCTCCATTTCAGGTCCGAATTCAGGCAAAAATTTGGACCCAATTCAGACCTGAAACTGAACAGGGACTAGGGTTGCCACCTCATTCCTTTAAAATCGAACACATATTAATTACACAGGTTCTATGGCTGATTAAGGTGGCAACTAACCTCACTTGGTGCCTTATCTGCAGTAAATTGACCTCAGAACCTGTGTAATTCATATGTGTTTGGGTTTAAAGGGATAAGGTGGCAACCCTAACAGGGACGCACCATACCCCCTGCTGTGCCCCGTGCCACACATAGCCTTAAATTTAGCTTTGCTCCTAAGACTTTCTTTGGGGTATATTCATTTTTGCAACATGGTCTTGAATGAAATTGTTAGGAAAAATACTTTTGTGTGCAAATTTAACAAATCTTGGTTGCAATCAAAGGCCCACATTTGTGGGAGTATTTTGTAGTATAGCGTCCCATGGGCAATGTTGATTCTGACAAATCTGTTTGGGTGTACTCATTTATGCTTAGCACTGTAAATGACACAATTTCAGGGTTTTTTTTAGTGGGGGGGGGGGGGGGTCACTTTGGTATCTTTGCCTTGTGTAGACCTTGTTCTAGCACTGCTTACCAAAATTGTATTGCATTGACTTCTTGAAATGCTCTTCAGTTTGAATTTTGTTTTTTGTTTCAGTTAGACGCCTGCACCTCTCAGCTAAAGACATGTTTAAAGAACATTCACAAGGTAATACATTCAGAAAGAATCAGTCTGATTGCAGGAAAACTTCAGATAGACAAACAAACATTGCTAGGTATGAATGTAATATTAGGTTACATTTTTCTTTACCAAAGTGAATTGCTCTTCAGAGTGTGAGCCAAGTGTCAATTTTCAATGGGACATCAACAGTTTCACAGCTGTACAGATTTGTTATATACAATTGTATAGCATTGTACTAATTAACCAGTTGCCGACTGCCCACCGTGGATTGACGGTGGCAATATGGCTCTCCTGTGTAAACCGCCATCACCTGAAAGCGGCCGCAGGAGTCAGTATTGTGGGCGTACGCGTGGCGCTGGAAGCGCGCTCACACGCTAATGGGGGAGCCAGTGAGTGGGTGGGGCGGACTAGATGTCCGCCGGCCACCCGCGATCTCTCCCTGGTAGTGACAGAAGAGGGATCCGTGCATGTAAACAAGCGGATCCCCATTCTGACAGGGGAGGAGAGTGATTGTATGTTCCCAGTATATGGGAACAACGATCACTCTCCCCTCCCAGTCAGCCCAGCCTCTATACAGTTAGTAACACATCCCAAGGAACACATTTAACCATTTGATCGCCCCCTAGTATTACCCCCTTCCCTGCCAGTGACATTTACACAGTAACCAGTGCATTTTCATAGCACTGATCGCTGTATAAATGCCAGTGGTTCTAAACAAGTGTCAAAAGTGTCCGATCTGTCCATCGCAATGTCCCAGTCCCACTAAAAATCGCAGATCGCCGCCATTACTAGTAAAAAAAATTAAAAAACCCCATAAATTAATTTTCATTGTTTGTAAATGCGGCAACTTTTGCCCAAACCAATCAATATACTCTTATTATGATTTTTTTTTTTAACCAAAAATATTAGGAAGTATATATATCGGCCTAAACTGATGAATAAATTTGTTTTTTATATATTTTTTATATGTATTATACCAAAAAAGTAAGAAATATTGGGTTTTTTCAAAATTGTCGCTCTTTGTTTATAGCGCAAAAAATAAAAACCGCAGAGGTGATCAAATACCACCAAATAAAAGCTCTATTTGTGGGAAAAAAAGGATGTAGATTTTGTTTGGGTACAGCTTTGCACGACCGCGCAATTGTCAGTAAAAATGGCACAGTGCCGTATCGCAAAAAGTGCTCTTGGTCAGGAAGGGGGTAAATCCTTCCGGAGCTGAAGTGGTTACAACAGATGATTTGAGTTCATGGTTCATATAAGCAAAGTTATTATACTTTATAATAATCTGTTGAATACAGTTACTGAACTTTACAAATTTGATGTTAAAGCGGAGTTCCACCCAAAAGTGGAACTTCCGCTTTAAGTCCTCCTCCCCAGCTCCAGATGCTGAAACGGAGCTTTTGGGGAGGAGGGGGGGTGGGGATACCCTATTTTTAGGGGTACTTCCGCCCCGATCGCCTTAGGCGATCGGAAGTGGAAGGACTCCTTCCCCCTCCCTCCCGAAGTCTTCTGGGACACAGGACAGGTCCTAGAAGACTTCGGGACCAATCACAATGCGCAGCGCCGCTCGCGCATGCGCAGTGTGCGCCCGGCCGTGAAGCCGCGGCCGGGTGCCCACAGTAGCAATGCCGGCGCCGCGGAGGGGAGGGGGAGAGGAGCGAGGCTCCGCGCGGCTCCATCGCTGGACCGGGAGACAGGTAAGTGTCGGTTTATTAAAAGTCAGCAGCTACACTTTTTGTAGCTGCTGACTTTTAATAAACCTAAGGAAAGGGTGGAACTCCGCTTTAATAAAAAGTATTCTTTTCTTCTTAACATAAAGGTGATCCAGAAAGCTAATGAAATTTTGTGTGGTATCAGCCAGCCCTCTGTATGCAGCGAAGTACTGATGTCCTCTCAGGGAGCAGATTACATCTCAGGTGAGTTTCTGTATTCTATTCAGCGTCTTGTTCATATAAGTACTGTAGCTCTATTCCCATTTACTGTAATGCACAATAATGAGCAAACTGTTATGTGCAAACCATTTCCTAAAGCGGAGTTCCGCCCTGTTAAAAGTCAGCAGCTACAAAAAGTGTAGCTGCTGACTTTTAACAATCGGACACTCACCTGTCCCAGGCTCCAGCAATGCAGCCGCCCAAAGGCTCGCTCTTCTCCCCCTCCCCTCGGTGGTGCCGCCATCACAAGTGTGGGCGCCCGGCTTTGGCTTCAAAGCCAGGCACTCACTGCGCATGCGTGAGTCCCCTTAAAGCGGAAGTTCCGCTTTTGGGTGGAACTCCGCTTTAATTGGGAAATACAAAATGTCTTCTGCTTTTGTCAAAGCTTGCATTCTTTTTGAGTTTGCCTACAGCATACTTCATTGCTTTACAGTGGGCCCTAGTTAAATAAAAATAAATTCCTACTCCTACATCCTAATACTCTATGTATCCTATGTGTCAATGTGTAGTAGAGCTGCACGATTCTGGCCAAAATGAGAATCACAAATTTTTTGCTTAGAATAAAGATCACGATTCTCTCACGATTCTCGCGGCGTAACATATTACTTATACAAAAAAATTCGGCTAACAGCACTGTTTAGTAGTGGGTAATTTTTCCAAAACAATTGCATTTGAAAGACCGCTGTGCAAATACCATGTGACATAAAATATTGCCACAACCGCCATCTTATTCTCTAGGGTCTCTGCTAAAAAAAATATATAATGTTTGGGGGTTCTAAGTAATTTTCTAGCACAAAATACTGGATTTTTATTTGTAAGCAGCAAATCAGAAAAGATTTAGTCTTTAAAGCGGTTGTCTACCCTAAAAAAAAAATAAAATAAAAAATAAAAACCTGCAAGACAATAGCATAATGAGCTAGTATGCACCGCATACTAGCTCATTATGAAATACTCACCTTGAAACCAAGATCCGACCGGGCTGCTTGGTCCCCTCTGTGGGAGCGGACATCTTCCCTCGGACCTTGCTTCCGGGTACGCGGCTCCGGCGCTGTGACTGGCCAGAGCCGCGAGACGTCACTCCTGCGCATGCGCGCGGGACCCGTTTTTCCTGGCAAGGTCCGGAACTAATGCCGGGCCTTTGCCGGGACATACACAGCACATGCGCCGGGACATACACGGCGCATGCGCCGTAACACCACATTGAATTAGAAAGGGAATATCTTCTAAACCGTACAGGTTTACAAGATATTCATTTTACCTACAGGTAAGCCTTATTCTAGGCTTACCTGTAGGTAAAAGTAAACAAAATGGGCAGACAACCGCTTTAAATGGTTAAACTAAACATCCTTTGAAGTAGTTACATTGTATCTCTTCTAGCGTCTTTATCAGCAGTGACTTCAGAACTTGGCTCTCTGCCCAGACTTGGCAGTCTCCCCAGAGACTCAGGTCGCTCCGACTTAGAAAAGACTTCAGGCGACTTGCATTGACTTTTATTACAGTGAAGTTGCGCTGAGTCGTCCCGCAAGTCGGACCCCATTAACTGCAATAAAAATTGCGGTAATGCCTGATGGAGATCGCAGGGGGGGTGGATCGAGATTGCGATTTTAATACAATTAATTGTGCAGCTCTACTGTGTAGCATAAGCAATTGCCATTTTTTAAAACAAAATACTTGTTTTCACCTTTTGTTCAACCTTAGTCCCCTTTCACACGGGCGTTCCATGTGCGGCGTCCGTTTTTGCTAAGCGGGGATCGATCCGCTGAGCCGGCGGATGACAGATCCGTCTCTGCTCACTGTGCAGAGTCGGATCTGTCAGAGCCCCGCTCTCCTCTATGGGAAATCAGATGACAAGGGACCGCCAGTCTGTTGTCATCTGATCCACTCCCTAGACGGATGGAAAAATAGGGTTTTCATCTGTTGGACGGAGCATGGATCGGATCGGAGAACGGCGGATGTCAGCGGACATGTCACCGCTGATATCCATTGCTCCATAGGGAGAATGGGGTGTCTGTTCAGGTCTGCCTGAAAAACGGACAGGCGGACCTTAACGGAACGCCTGTGTGAAAGGGGCCTTTGTTACATTGCAGCACTGCTGATCTCCTGCAGCTTTATAGCAGCCACATCATGTCTACATGAGTGCACACCAATGATGGCTGCATTGCATTGCTCAGGGTGATTTTCCTGATAATGCCAATAGTGTAACATGCCTTCATAGTATGTGTTGAAACAGTTCCTTGTAGTTTCTATCAAAGACTGGGTGACAATGCACAGATGGGACACAGAGACAGTGTTGTCACCCTAAACAGAAACTGGCTAAACAAGTATCTTCATGGGGGGATAACCAGGTAGTATTTTAAATAAAGCTGCACAAGGATTTTAAGGCAGCTGGATCCCCCAGCATGTGGTAGTGCTCTTTCACATAGTCGTTGAATTCTACAGCAGCCTTAATGCACCAAAAACTAAAGATGTTAAAAATGCAGTTAAAAATGCACAGGTATTCTCGTTGTGTCAGGCAATGCTCCTCAAACACCCTGTGAGATGTGTTTTTTTTATTTGTACAATGCTAAAATGGGAAATGATCACTTTTGACGCTTTGCAACCGCACCTCGAATGCACTGTCAACACAATAGGTGAGTTTACAGTGCGTTTATGGTGAGCTTGTGGTGTGTTTCAGTAGAAGTGAATGGAGGAAGTTGGAAAACAGCAATGCCTGTCGAACTCTGTAGGCGTTAACTTTGCCGCAAGGCAAAGCTAACGCTGCAGTGTGAACACCTCTATCCACTCTCTATTTTAACAATTTTGAGCGCCGTTAATAGATGGTCAGGAAGTGGTAAAAATGCGACCCAATCACATATTTTCAACGCCTGTGTGAAAGAGGCCATAGAGGTATGCAAATAACCAGATCCCTCATTTCTACAAGTCACATTGCACTTGTCATTTGTCACAAAGAACAACATTGACAATTGTCGCTGATGATGTAACTTAAAACTGCAACAAAGGGGGTCTCAAGCCAGTTTTCTTTACAGAGGCCAGACAGTCTTTCAGTGCTTTACAGCAGTTATGGATTTTATTGCACAGTTACATTGGTCTAGCGTGGATGAATATAAGTATGCATATGCCATACCTGTGGGGCCACTGTGGAAGTAGAGAATCACTGTACTAGTCGCTGCTACTACAGTGATCATCACTATCTTACAGGGGTCCTACCGAGCAGAAGGGGGGTATGTGGCAGGGAGTCAATGTGACTAGGAGAGTGGGTGGACTGCAATGAAATAATGAAAATGGGGTTGGAGGGAGTTGGAGTGTTGTGATTATGGGACCTTGTCAATATTACCACTAGCTTCCTCCAGAGGTATATTTTACAGTGTTACCACTAGCTTTCTCCAGAGGTATATTTTACAATGTTACCTCTAGCTTCCTCCAGAGGTATATTTTGCTCAGCAGGCTCCTGACTCAATGAGCTCCTCCTCCAGATCCAGGGCTGCTGATCCCACTTTTCAGAGAATTCCAGCAAATCCACTACCCTCAACTGCAGTAATTAGTGCTTCTGGTCAGCTTGGACCAGTGGTAGAGCTTGCTGTTGTCACGCCTGCTGTGATACCGCTACCTGCATGGTGGTAAAGTGCGGGAAAGGATTCAGTGTGTGGGTGTAGCAGTTTCATTTCGGGAGAGCCAGTGACACTGTGCTGCCAGCTGCCTAAACTGATGTCACAACTGCTGTCAGCACACCTTTGTCAGGGAGCTTGCTATCAGTAGACGCCATCAATAAAATGTTTTTGGGCACATTGTTCTCCTCCTTCTACAATTTAGCAGCACTGTGCAGGGACGGATATTGCAGCAGGCAGCCTGCAGTAGTCATGGGACCCCATACAGAATGACAGCGCCCCCTCATTGCCCTGTGACTCCCCTCTGCTTTTGTTAGCTATGGTATATATAGATATGGTTGGGGGGTTTTGTTAAAGCTGGCCATACATGGATCGAAATTTGGCCAATTCAGCAGGGATTGGGCGAATTTCGATTCATGTACACTGTATAGGCTAGCTTGTTGTACACAAATCGATCTATCGATCGTCTTGTGTGCAACCAGCCTGTCAGGTCTGTCCCAAATGACCAGTGCCGTCAGCTATACCCGGCAGCACTGATCATTGTATTCCGATGGCAAGGGAGGCTCCCCGCCAGCAGAATATAAAAACACAGCAGGAGTGATTGTGTGGATAGGGGAATCTGGTCTTTTTTTTTTCATTCAACACGCTGATTGAATGAAAAAAATAAAGAGTAATGTCTGGCCTGCCTTACACTCGCTATAAAGATAATCAATTCATTGGGAAGGAGGAACTTTGTCTTTTTGTCTTTGACACAGCTGCAAGCACTTGGGGTCCGTTCACACCAGTGGGCATGCGTTATGGTCCATTTGATGCGTGCCCTCTGTTGTGTGCAATTGCTTTGCATTGTTTATTTTTTCCTTTTTTTTAAAAACTCTAGTCAAAATTAATGAATGGTGTGAACAAAACACATACAGAGTAATTGTTTTCCCTCTGTGCTTATGGTGAGTCTGCATCCTTCTTCCTAAAGGTAAATATATATATATATGTACAAAGCTTGCTAATATAGTAAGGGAGGAATGCACTTACAATTTTCTGGAAGATGTTCAGATGTCATGATTTTTATTTTCTTATACCTTAACTATGGTGATCATTCATTCTTGCTGCTGTCACCTTTTCAGCTAGAAGATGTTTACACAAAACACATAATTTACTTGGCAGTGTGGGAAAGTAACAACAATCAGCATTATGGCTCACTATAATGTACTGTAGAATGCTCCTGCTCATAGAACAGATAGATCTGTTGATTGCACTTAATTGTAGACTAAGCACCTCACCCTCTCCCATCACTCGTGGGGCACAGCTTTCCTTGTGCTGATCATTTTCCCCCACATGCACTGCCAAGATACAGGGGGTGGAGCTAGTGTAATTGACAGATGGTACCCTTGGCAAATCAGAGTGTGTGGATCCTTCCCCACACCACCAGCAAAAGACAAACGTGAGTGCCCAGAAAGTGAGACTATCAATGTAGGGATGGGAGTTAGGAGGAAATGGGCGTTTTGTGAAAGTTGTGGGGAAGGAGCAAGAGTCAGCCTCTATGTTGTGCTACACTACACTGCTTGGAGCTCAGCTGCCACCCGCAATTTACATAACAATATCCCTTGCCGTTTGCAATTTACATAACAATAGCGCCTGCTGGCCACCCGCGATTTACATAGCAATAGCACCTGCCGTCCGCGATTTACATAAACAGCATTAATGACTCACTGGCCTGGGCCAGGGTAGAGGCCTGGAGCTACAGCTCCAATAGCTCCTTGCCCTGTCTGCAGGGGTGCCAATTACAAAACACCTTACGTATTTCTCAATTCATTTTTTCTCTTATTGGTAGAGGCACGGGGTAGTGACCTCATAATATCACCTCCAATCAGTGACATGCTTGCATTCACTAAGAATAATGTAAGGCAGTCTATGAATGGCACCTGTGCCAAGACTTTTGTGTTACTATGCAGCAGAGCAGCAGCTTGGCACAGATGACAGCAATCACGGTATTATCAGTAACTACTAGCGTACAGTGATTCTCTGCTACCACAGTGGATCTACAGTTATGGTGTATGCATACCTACATTGGTTCAGATGGCATGTGAGGAGCTCAATCACTACAGAATCACTTTGCAGGTCCCACTCTCTTTTATCTCTCCTCTGATTTTGCACTAAAAAAGAAGAAAGATGGAACAAATAAAGTTAATCAGCACAACAAGTGAGTCTGTTTTGCCTTTTGCAGGTGTGATTGAGGTGTACAGAGTATCAAAAAGAATGGAAGGAGGAATGAAAGCATTCAGTATTGATAGTGAGAGGTTACAGCTTATCCTAAGGGATATTGAATTGGCATGGAATAATTTGCAGGCTTTTCTGTCTATGTGTCCCAGCGTACTGCAGAAACTGGTAAGTACCAGCCACATTTTATACTTTTGCCAGCCTAAATGGGATTTTCAGTTTATCTGACATGCAGACATTTACTACAGTTCTACTGTAACCAACAACAGGCCCCTCATCCTGTTGTCATTTACATTGTTTGGATGGTTAATGTATGCATCGCATACTAGCACATTATGTAAAACATACCTGTAAACTAAGCCCTCCACTGATGCGTTGTCACATCCATCTTCACCTGTCTTCTTTCCGGGTCCACGGACTCCAGCTGTATGACATGACGTCACTCCCACGCATGCGCTCGCATGGCCATTCCTTCAGAGCGCATGCGGCGATGGCGCCATCGGCTGCATACACCGTAACTATCTCCTAAATGGTGCACGTTTAGGGGATATTTACAGGACCTATAGGTAAGCCTTATTATAGGCTTACCTTTAGGTACAATTAATCTATGAGAGTTTACAACCACTTTAACATCTGTCCCTATCCAATATGATACACTTGTACAATGCTGTATAATCTTATTACAAAATGAGGACAACAAGCGGGGGATAGTTGAGGTCTGGCAATGTAGCTCTCAGTTCCAATAGAATTGGGAAGCTACAGTATGGGATAACCTAAGAGATTAGTATTAGAAGGCAATATGTCATTCCAAATGGCAAGTCTCATTTAAGCTTTCAATAAAAAAAAAACAAAAAAAACCAAGGGGCTAATTTCTTATTTATGGATTTTAGCCATTTTTATTCAGAGAACTAATTCATAATGCACTGGACAGCTATGCACCCAGGAGCACTGGTCTGCAGCACAAACACCATCTAACACTGAGAACCATTTATTCTAACTTTTGTGTGGCTATTTCAGGTTTGTTGGCCCTTTAAACGTATTTATTAATTAATTACAGGTACTTATATAGCAGCGTCAATTTACGCAGCACTTTCCATGCTTTTATTATACATTCACATCAGTCCCTGTTTTTAAAGAGGTAATAAAAACATCTTTGCCATTTTGAAGCTTCCCTCCAACCACTTTGCACATTATTTTATATATACTGTGATTCTGTACTTGCTAAATATGCTGCAGAAATCTCCCTCCACTGAGTCTGGCTGCAATCATTTTAACTGTGGGCAGTTGAAGCTGCTGATTGTTCACTTCCTGGATTTACACAGACACACAGAGGCACACCTCCAGCTCTGCAGCTCTCATTGGCCCTCTTATGACTCACCCCCCTCCCTTCCTGGCAAACTCTCATGAGAGTGAGCGAGAGAGAGCTGTGCATGATGTCAAACGTCTAGGCTTTTTTCCAGACAAGAAACAGGAAGTGGGCTGTATAAGGTATTTACTGGCAGAAAAAAAAATGTTTTACTATCAAAAGTTAAAACAACAAGGGCAGAGGATTTAATAGCTGGAAATATGAAAAAATGACTGAAGTTCCACTTTAACCAATTCCTGACCGGCTGGCGTACATTTACTGCTGCAGAGTGGCTGGATAGCGCAAATCGTCATCTATAAACGGCGGCTCGCGTGGCTAGTGAGCGGGAGCGCACTGCCGGCGGTGCGCTCTCGTGCCCGCCACACTCTCCAGCAGACCCGCGATCACCTGGCACAGAAGAAAAACGGGGAACTGCCGATGTAAACACGGCGGTTCCCCGCGCTGTTAGGTGGCATGTAAGAGATCTACTGATCCCTGTCACTGGGATCAGTTAGATCTCTTATGCCCCTGGCAGCCCAGCCCCCACACGGATAGAACACGCCTAGGGAACACAGTTAACCCCTAGATCGCCCCTTGTAGCTTAACTCATTCACTGCCAATGACATTTATACAGTAATCAGTGGCTATTTAAATTTGTGATCGCTGTATAAATGTCATTGGTCCCAAAAAAGTATCAACAATGTCCGACATGTCCGCTACAATATCACAGTCCCGATAAAAATCGCAGATTGCCGCCATTACTGGTAATAAAAAAAAATTGTAAAAACGCCAGAAATGAATTCCCATGATTTTTAAACGCGGAAACTTTTGCGCAATAAACGCCGATTGTGATTTTTTTTTACCAAAAATATGAGCAAGAATACAAATCGGTCAAAACCGATGACTAAATTTTTTTTTTTGGATATATATTTTAGAAAAAAATTAAGAAATATTGTTTTTTTTTTTTTTTGCAACATTGTCGTTCTTTTTTTTTTTTTTGTTTATAGCGATGATCAGAAATGATGCAGAGGTGATCAAATACCACCAAAAGAAAGCTCTATTTGTGGGGAAAAAAAGGACGCAAATTTTGTTTGGGCACAACGTCACACGACCGCGCAATTGTCAGTTAAATCGACGCAGTGCCAAATCGCAAAAATGGCCTGGTCATTAAGGGGGAAAATCTTCGGGTCCTTAAGTGGTTAAGGAACTTACAATCTAAGGTCCCTAACACACATTCACATATACACATACCAGGGCCAATTTGGACAGGGGCCAATTAACCTACCAGCATGTCTTTGGAGTGTGGGAGGAAATCAGAGTACCCAGAGGAAACCCATGCAGGCACAGGGAGAACATGCAAACTCCAGGTAGGTAGTGTGATGAAAATAATAACAGTACTTTTGCACATGATTGAAAGATGGAAGTCAGCAGAGCTCATTACACTACATACTTATGTGCCTGTAAACACAAGTCAAAGTGTTTATAGGCATATACCTGCATTCTGTCAATATGGTCCTATGGGCAGAACTGTGCACCAGCTGGGTGTCTGGGTGTTGAAAATACATATGTAACATATGCTGTATGCCCATTTGCCTGTATTTATGTCTGTGTGCCCGAGTACAAATCAGCTTTCAACACTGCCAGGAAGAGTTGAAATTGTTGCAAACATTGTACTGCTGCAACCTGCTGCTGATAGGTCTCTAAAAATATATAGCCTGTCTTTCACACAGAAATATATTACATACTGGGCTGGTGATATAATGGGATGCAGGGCTTCTGAATGCCCGGTTCAGCAGTGCATACAGTATCTCACAAAAGTGAGTACACCCCTCACCTTTTTGTAAATGTTTTATTATATCTTTTGCTGTGACAACACTGAAGAAATGACACTTTGCTACAATGTAAAGTAGTGAGTGTACAGCTTGTATAACAGTGTAAATTTGTTGTCCCCTCAAAATAACTCAACACACAGCCATTAATGTCTAAACCGCTGCCAACAAAAGTGAGTACATCCCTAAGTGAAAATGTCCAAATTGGGCCCAAAGTGTCAATATTTTGTGTGGCCACCATTATTTTCCAGCACTGCCTTAACCCTCTTGGGCATGGAGTTCACCAGAGCTTCAAAGGTTGCCACTGGAGTCTTCTTCCACACCTCCATGACGACATCACAGAGCTGGTAGATGTTAGAGACCTTGTATTCCGCCACCTTGAGTTTGAGGATGCACCACAGATGCTCAATAGGGTTTAGGTCTGGAGACATGCTTGGCCAGTCCATCACCTTTACCCTCACCTTCTTTAACAAGGCAGTGGTCGTCTTGGAGGTGTGTTGGGGGTCGTTATCATGTTGGAATACTGCCCTGCAGCCCAGTCTCTGAAGGGAGGGGATCATGCTCTGCTTCAGTATGTCACAGTACATGTTGGCATTCATGGTTCCCTCAATGAACTGTAGCTCCCCAGTGTCGGCAGCACTCATGCAGCCCCAGACCATGACACTCCCACCACCATGCTTGACTGTAGGCAACACACATTTGTCTTTGTACTCCTCATCTGGTTGCCATCACACATGCTTGACACCATCTGAACCAAATAAGTTTATATTGGTCTCATCAGATCACAGGACATGGTTCCAGTAATCCATGTCCTTAGTCAGCTTGTCTTCAGCAAACAGTTTGAGGGCTTTCTTGTGCATCATCTTTAGAAGAGGCTTCCTTCTGGGACGACAGCCATGCAGACCAATTTGATGCAGTGTGTGGCGTATGGTCTGAGCACTGACAGGCTGACACCCCCACCCCTTCAGTCTCTGCAGCAGTGCTGGCAGCACTCATACATCTATTTCCCAAAGACAACCTCTGGATATGATGCTGAGGATGTGCACTCAACTTCTTTGGTCAACAATGGTGAGGCCAGTACTAAAGTGGAACCTGTCCTGTTAAACCGCTGTATGGTCTTGGCCACGGTGCTGCAGCTCAGTTTCAGAGTCTTGGCAATCTTCTTATAGCCTAGGCCATCTTTATGTAGAGCAACACTTCTTTTTTTCAGATCCTCAGAAAGTTCTTTGTCATGAGGTGCCTTGTTGAACTTCCAGTGACCAGTATAAGAGAGTGAGAGTGATAACGCCAAATTTAACACACCTGCTCTCCATTCACATTGAGATCTTGTAACACTAACAAGTCACATGACACCAGGAGGGAAAATGTCTAGTTGGGCCCAATTTGGACATTTTCACATAGGGGTGTATTTACTTTTGTTGCCAGCAGTTTAGACATTAATGGCTGTGTGTTGAGTTATTTTGAGGGGACAGCAAATTTACACTGTTATACAAGCTGTACACTCACTACATTAGATTGTAGCAAAGTGTAATTTTTTTCAGTGTTGTCACATGAAAAGATATAATAAAATGTTTACATAAATGTGAGGGGTGTACTCACTTTTGCGAGATACTGTATATAGTCTTGGTTGAACATATATAAGGCAAACATTGCAACCCTGGAAACTACCCAGTCCCAGGCTCTCAAGTGGTAATTACCAGGTCAAACTCTTGCTAGTATATTGTATTACAGACTTGTTACACTGATTAGGCAGCCAGGTGAGCTTGACAGGTATAGCAACTAATGAAAGCCTAAACAATCATTTGTGTATAGGCCACAATGAAGGTGGTTTGTGTTTGGTTTCCTGGCTGTTGGAAGGCTGATAATATTTCAAATACTAGTTTTGTGCTCCGGATACCCTGACGGATTGGAATTTGTCATAGAAATAATCTTTAAACCAATTCACTTTTTTTTTATTATTATTAGAAAAGGTTGTGGTTTTTCAAAAAACAACTAATGTTATGGTATGTTATTCTGCATTTTAAATACAGATTTTGCTCAGTGTAGTTCTGTAATTCGGAAGGAAGAATAGCATGTCATACGAAAAACTGCATTCATTAATAATCGGAATTGTGTAAGGCACTTAACTCATAGCAACAGATCAGAAGATGTCTTTCAATGATCTTGTTACAGCACATTGATTGTACAATGTAGTTATTTGCTGTGCGTTACTGCACATTGTTGCTGTGTTGTCCAACATTTCACTTATGATTTTTACATAAGGCATTATAATAACTTTTATTATCACTGAAAATATTTAAGTTTTCCACATTGAATTATTAACTTGACAGCCTGCCCCATCAGCCTTTGATTATGAGGCTAAAGGAATGACGTCTGACTCAAGCCTTTGCCTTCAGAGGTGCTGCAGTGTATGCTTGCTGGAGAGACTGAACCAACAGGTGAGCAATCAAGAATTACGTGTTTTCTCTGCATAAGAAAGGAAAATCTTTTTGTGACCCACTGTGTCCTTCAGATAAAAAGAAAGCAAACATAACACCCACCATTGATATTGGGAGTGTACAGTACAGATTTGTACATCACTTTGCAAAAGAATGTTTTGTCCTCTCCACTTCATTATCTTTCTACAATACAGTAAAGACAAGAGGACATGGCCTACATTAGACATAAAACACACAATGACTTATAAATAAGACCTTTAAAAAACATACAGAAATAGATACAAACTATACTGTGATATAATTTCTTGAACTTTGACTTGAGGACTGTCCAATATATGAAAATCTTTGCTTTAAGGGCCGGTTCACACCTAGGCGACTTGTCCAGGAGACTTGTGTTGTCCCAAGTCGCTTGACCTGAGTAAACCATTTGCATCTAGAATATGCCCAACGACGTTTCGTGGCAGTGGGGCCACTCTTCAGGGGCTGATGCGAAATGAGTGGAATCTGAAAAAACACATGGGCATGTCACTAACGCACAAGCAAAGCGACCCTGCTGGGGGAAGCCATAAAAAAATGCTAAAAAGTAAAAAATGGTTAATAGATGTAGATTGGATACATGGTGAGCTACTTTCATGGACCAGCATGCGCATGACAGAGAGCTGAAATAGGAGGGCTGACAATGGCGCCCATACCGGGAGCGGAGGTGTTGTTCGTGGTACGAGGAAGCACAGGAAAGTGATAATGGGTGTCAGATTGTCCCAACGACAGGAACGCAGGGGCTCCAATCTGTGGTGGATGTAAAGTATCAAGGAAAATTGAATTGAAAGAGGTCTAGTGCAAGGGAGTAAAAGCAAAAGACGCATACATCAAGGAGGGTGATAGGGATATAGGACACCAACTGCGTGAGTTATAGTTGTGAGGATAGGCTATGAAACCAAGTGGACACAGATATTGTAACAAAATAAAAGTACTGTGAACCAAGGTGAGGCTGAGAGGGTGAACAAAAAACCACCAGCAGAAAGGATGAACAAGATCAGAGTTGCAACAGTGCCAGTGAGACTTACAGCATATGAGGTACAAGGTACTTGCAGCAGGACCAGCCGAACACACCAACGCCACGCAGACTGCCATGAAGGGGAGACACCTGGAGCAGAGCAGACAAGCCGCTCATATATGCATCCAGGTCAAACCCCATTGGTCAGCCTAGATGGGCAAACACGGCCCAGAACGTCAGCAACACAAGGAAGCTGAAGGACAGGGGCGGATGCGTGGCGCCGATGCTCAGAGGACGGTACCCGCCCATCCCTTATAGTTTACAGGTAAAAGAAAATAATTTTTTAAGGCAATCACCCTCCCTCTCTTCTCTGATTGGCCACAGGCAAAGTCGCCTGGTATGGAGGTCGCTTCAGGTCTTGTTGTAAGTCGCCCAAAGTAGCCCTGAAGTCGCGTTCAAATCGCCTAACAAAGTCGCCTCTGAAGTCGGATCACCTAGGTGTGAACCGGCCCTCAAAGTAAAAGTAAATATGTATTAAACTGTATGTACAATTTTTCTTGTTTATCTAATTTAAAAGTGGAATGGAAATACTATGTTGCTTCTGAAAAAAAAAAAAAGTAAGTATTACCTGCCTGCTTGCAATCTCATTAACCACTTGAAGACGATGCCTTTTCTAAAAGACACTTCTCCCCCACATGTAAAAAACAGTGTTTTTTTTCTCTAGAAAATTACTTAGAGCCCCCAAACATTATTTTTTTTTTGTAGGAGAGACCCTAGAGTATAAAATGTTGGTTGTTGCAATTTTGTATGTCACACAATATTTGCGCAATGGTTTTTTAAACACAGACGTTTTAGACATTTTTACAGGTTACCAGTTTGGAGTTACAAAGGAGGTCTAGAGCTAGAGTTATTGCTCTTGCTATAACGTTTGTGGCGATACCTCACATTTTTTTCTTTTAATTATTTTTTTTTTCATTTATACACTGTCCCTTTAATTTTTGTTTTTATCATTTTTTTTTGCTGTCACTGTAAATATCCCTTGTGATAGCAATAAAGCATGACAGGTCCTCTTTATGGAGACATCCGGGGTCTATAGGACCCCACATCTCTCCTATACCCTTGAAAGCATGAGATAAAAACGAAAAAAAAGAAACACATTGCTCTCATGCTTCCCTGAAAAAAAATGGCTGTTCACATTTTCCCTATCTGGAAGTGACAAAATGCTTGGAGCTACCGGTCTCCGAGACCATAGAGGTGGTCTTCCACCGCATATAAAAGCGATCCAGTGGCTAATTAGCTGCTAGGATCACTTTTACGGTGTAGGGCTTCACGGGCAGAAAAAAATAATACTGTGGTTATGGCTGACAGCTGCAGCCATGGCCCCAATATACCAGCTTGGACACAATGACGGACATGTACATGATTGTGTGTCAAGTGGTTAAGAATGAACATGGATATCATAGATGTACAGTATATGCATATACCATTTCTCACAAAAGTGAGTACACCCCTCCCATTTTTGTAAATATCTTTTTATATCTTTTCATGTGACAACACTGAAGAAATGACACTTTGCTACAATGTAAAGTAGTGAGTGTACAGCTTGTATAACTGTGTAAATTTCCTGTCCCCTCAAAATAACTCAACACACAGCCATTAATGTCTAAACCGCTGGCAACAAAAGTGAGTACACCCCTAAGTGAAAATGTCCAAATTGGGCCACAAGTGTCAATATTTTGTGTGGCACCATTATTTTGCAGCACTGCCTTATCCTTCTTGGGCATGGATTTCACCAGAGCTTCACAGGTTGCCACTGGAGTCCTCTTCCACTCCTCCATGACAACATCACGGAGCTGGTAGACGTTAGAGACCTTGCGCTCCTCCACCTTTTAAGGATGCCCCACAGATGCTCAATAGGGCTTATGTCTGGAGACATGTGTGTGATCAGATCCCCTGCGCTACCAAATTATACATATATATATATCTCCTCCAATGGATAGATAGATAACTAGACCTAACTGCTGCAATACTAATACTATACACAATAGTACTGGATAAAATGATGATGAGATGGAGTACTGCGCAGTCCGTATATGGAGGAAGAGCCTCTATTGCACAAAAATACCATATAATCTGTGAGATATATATATATATATATAAAGTGCATACATAAATAGTTCATGAAAAGTGACTTAGTGCCTATAGACTGTGCAACAAAATGTGAAAATATACAAATATGCAAATGAATAACCATCAAGGTAATCCCTGAGGAAGTCACGTGACGTGACGTAAAGCGTAGGACCGGATACATCCCGAGCCGGAAGCATAGTGAGAGGCGGCTAGGCCGTTTTAATACTGTTATAAGTGTGTGATTTTATTCTTAATGTAAGCAGCCAATTTTTAGATTTAATAAATTATTTGGCATTTACAATATCACACTATGGAAGCTTGTCTTCTCTGTTCATGAGGGGAAGTTCTGATATTAGGCATCATACCAGAGAGGCTGAGAGGAACCTGAGAGAAGACTAAGAACCGAAGGAAGAACGCCCCCTAGGTGGGAGGATTCCGCAGTACAGCTAGTAGATATCTAGCTAAAGGCGCAAGCATTGTGCCTTAAGCCCCGTAAACACGGTTCGACGATCGTATACAACAGGTCGTACTCACGACCGTTGTATGCGAAATCGATCGTTCGTATGCGCGATTTGAACAGTCGAACATACAACGGTCGTACAAGGGAGTTGTATGAGCAGACTAGAAAACTTGGTCGTACCAACAAGCTCTCATACGACCGTTGTATCGTGTGTACAGAGCAGTTGGTACAATAAAGTTGTATTGTGCAAAACACGCATGCTCCGAAGTCAGGAACGGTCGGATGCTAATTACATGCACCTGAACGTTCTTCTGCGGACGTACGATCGTGTAGTGCAGTCAGTATGCTGCATACAACAGCCAACATAGGATTCGACATGATCGTACGTGCGATCGTCGAACCGTGTGTACGGGGCATTAGAGGTGAGAGTTCTGTGAGCTCATATAGGAGAGCACCGTCACAAGAGTCCCCCTGGTGGTGTTTCAAGATCCCCACCAGATTGACTCTAATGGACATTTGCACGGATTCAAGCACTTTATTAAGTCATTTCTGAGCACTTGTTTGAACACGGAAATATTTGCCGACATCACATGTGGTTTTGAATCTCTTGAAGTATTGATTGAGTTATCTATGGACTCTTTACACTAGGCATTGCACTACGTCACTTTGTTATGTTGTTATTACCTTGATGGTTATTCATTTGCATATTTGTATATTTTCACATTTTGTTGCACAGTCTATAGGCACTAAGTCACTTTTCATACACTATTTATGTATGCACTTTATATCTATCTCAGATTATATGGTATTTTTGTGCAATAGAGGCTCTTCCTCCATATACGGACTGTACAGTACTCCATCTCATCATGTCTGGAGACATGCTTGGCCAGTTCATCACCTTTACCCTCAGCTTCTTTAGCAAAGCAGTGGTCATATTGGAGGTGTTTGGGGTCGTTATCATGTTGGAATACTGCCCTGCGGCCCAGTCTCCAAAGGGAGGGGATCATGCTCTGCTTCAGTATGTCACAGTACATGTTGACATTCATGGTTCCCTCAATGAACTGTAACTCCCCAGTGCTGGCAGCACTTATGTAGCCCCAGATCATGACACTCCCACCATCATGCTTGACTGTAGGAAAGACACACTTGTCTTTGTACTCCTCACCTGGTTGCCGCCACACACCCTTGACACCATCTGAACCAAATAAGTTCATCTTGGTCTCATCAGACCACCAGACATGGTTCCAGTAATCCATGTCCTTAGTCTGCTTGTCTTCAGCAAACTGTTTGCGGGCTTTCTTGTGCATCATCTTTAGAAGAGGCTTCCTTCTGGGATGACAGCCATGCAGACCAATTTTATGCAGTATGCGGCTTATGGTCTGAGCATTGATAGGCTGACCCCCACCCCTTCAACCTCTGCAGCAATGCTGGCAGCACTCATACATCTATTTCCCAAAGACAACCTCTGGATATGACACTGAACTACTTTGGTCGACCATGGCGAGGCCTGTTCTGAGTGGAACCTGTCCTGTTAACTGCTTCCCGACCGTGCGCCGTCTTTTCACGGCGGCAGTCGGGGAGCCCTGCGCGAATCGCCGTAAATAAGCGGCGATTAGCATTTGGCCACCAGGGGGTGCGCACGCGCCCCCGCCGCACTCCTGAGGAGTGTGCCCGCGGGTCGGGCGGACACGATGTCCGCCGCCGAGCCACGATGAGCGGCTACAGGTAAAAGAACGGGGAACCGCCGATGTAAACACAGCGGTTCCCCGCCCTGTCAGTGGGGCATGAGAGATCTACTGATCCCTGTCACTGGGATCAGTTAGATCTCTCATGCCCATGTTAGCCCAACCCCCCCACAGTAAGAACACACCCAGGGAACACTAATAACCCCTAGATCGCCCCCTGCAGGTTAACCCCTTCACTGCCAATGACATTTATACAGTAATCAGTGGACATTTAAATTTCTGATCGCTGAATAAATGTCATTGGTCCCAAAAAAGTGTCAAAATGGTCTGACATGTCCCCCGCAATATCGCATTACCACTAAAAATCGCAGATCGCCGCCATTACTAGTAAAAAATAAAAACCCCAGAAATGAATTCTCACCATCCGTAAACGCGGCCACTTTTGCGCAAACCAATCAATAAACGCCGATTGCAATTTTTTTATCGCAAATATGAGGAATTATATAATTCGGCCAAAAACGGTGAAAAAAATTTTTTTTTTATATTTTTTTTTTTGGATTTGAATTTTAGCAAAAAGTAAGAAATTTGGGTTTTTTTGCAAAATGGTCGCTCTTCTTTTGTTTATAGCGGCGATAAGAAATGACGCAGAGGCGATCAAATACCACCAAAAGAAAGCTCTATTTGTGGGGAAAAAAGGACGCAAATTTTGTTTGGGTACAACATCGCACGACCACGCAATTGTCAGTCAAAGCGACGCAGCGCCGAATCGCAAAAAGTGCTCTGGTCCTAAAGCTGCAAAACCTTCCGGTTGGTAAGTGGTTAAACCGCTGTACGGTCTTGGTCACCGTGCTGCAGCTCAGTTTCAGGGTCTTGGCAATTGGGCCCGATTTGAACATTTTCACTTGCTAGCGGTTTGTTGGAGTTATTTTGGGGGGAAAATTTACACTGTTATACAAGCTGTACACTCACTACTTTACATTGTAGCAAAGTGTCATTTCTTCAGTGTTGTCACATGAAAAGATAGAATAAAATATTTACAAATATGTGAGGGGTGTACTCACTTTTGTGAGATACTGTATCTTTATTCCTCCTATCTCAACCTTTTTTCCCATATCACACATCCTTGTCCCTCCTCCTATTACAAATGCCTGTCACTCAACAGACATTGTATTATTCCTGCTTCAGTCATCTTACATACCCCTCTTGCCTAGGTTATATTTTTTATTATACAGTAAATAATAAAACTTTTAATTTTCCTTTTTCCAGGCCTCACCTGAACCCATAGGGAACATGCTGCAGTTTGGGGGATGCTCCTATCACGCAAGCTGTGCCAACTTTTGGGTACACTATGTGGACTCCAGCCTGCCTGTATTAACTTGTCGAAGTAACTGTTCAGCTTGTGTTAAACTAGAAGAAGAGATAAAGTGACCTCACAAAGTTTTAGAATTGGACAAAGGCCAGCTTATTTATTTTATTCTGTGGTGCTGTTAAGCATTAAAAAAAAAAAAAAAGGAGGTTGAGACAGACCCCACCATGGAAGACATAAATATGAAGATGTGGATGTAACTCTCGGGGGAACATACACCAAACATTGTTTACAGTATCCAGTGCAATGTTACATTTTAATACAAACTTTGAACTTTTGAATATTTTATTTGGACATTATTCAGAATTGAAAATTCAAATTTACAATGGAAACTCTCTTTAGTTCAAGCAATCTTACCATTCCTTCTATTACTGCCAGCATGATCTGAAATTTGACTTCAGTGCTAAATGACCAGATGTTACAATTTTGGAGGTCTTATGATGTATGGTCAGCGCTTTACAGTGAGAAAAACGAAGGAACAATTTGATATAAAGGAAATATGTGTAGGTATTCTATATTCTTTTAAACATTGATAAGAATATGATAAGGTTAAAGAAAACCAGTGATTGGGAGTATACAAAAATCGAAATATTTAGTCTTAAATTTTAACCCCAATTCCAAAAAAGTTGAGAAGATGTCAAAGCTACATAAAAACAGAATGCGATGATTTGTAGATCTTAAAACCCCATCATTTATTCACAATAGAAAATAGGAAACATCAAATGTTTAAAGTGAGAAAATGTACAGTTTTAAGAAAAAAATAAGGTAATTTTAAACTTGAGGGCAGCAACACATCTGAAAAAAAGCTGTGACAGGGCAACAAAGCTGGCAAAGTACAACCCCAATTCCAAAAAAAAGTTGGGGCAGAGCCATGTTTACCAGTGTATCTTCCCTTCTTTTTTAACAACAGTCTGGGAACTGAGGCGACTAGCTGCTGGAGTTTTGGGAGAGGAATGCTATCCCGTTCTTGCATGAGCATATGCTGCTCTAAAACCTGGATATATCCTTCAGCATTGATGGTGCCTTTCCAGATGTGCAAGCTGCCCATTCCATAAGCACTAATGCACCCCCATACCATCAGAGATGCCGCAATAACTGTAATGCATATGTTATAAAACTCAAAGTTGGAATCCATAGCAAGGACTACAATTTACAAACAGTTAATTACAGGCATTTTCCATTGTCCAAGGTAAAAGGTCAATAAAGCGGAGGCTATGCAGGGCTCAAATTTAGCAGGGTCGGCTGAAATTTGAGCCATGGGTGACCCTGTTAGAATCACCCAGCTAATTAACCTACCAGTGTGTCTTTGGAGTGTGGGAGAAAGCCCACGCAGACACAGGGAAAACATACAAATGCGGTTGGGATTCAAACCAATGCCCTTAGTGCTGCTAGACAGAAGTACTAACCACTTAGCCACTGTGCTTTAATTTCAGTTAATATCTAATGCCAGCAGCAGGTCCGGCAGTTGACATAACTGTCAGACTTCCCATAACCTCTTGGACCTCACAAGCTGAAGTTACAGGCACGTAGAAAGTAAGTGTAAAATTTGGAAATATGGGCAAAATCAAAAATGATATACTGTATGTTAGTTTATCATTAGCTTAACATAGCCTTCCTGCCTGTTAAAGTTTTCTTACATTTAAGACCTCATTCACAACAGCTGTGTTAGAAAGTAGCTGCTGGTGTCGCTGTCAGGAACTGCACTGTTACCTATTCAGTTCTGCTCACCACAGCGGTGTTGTAATGCGGTATACTGGATCAAAATGCACCCCGGTAAAAAAAAAAAGTACTGCATGCTATATTTTTTTTTTCAGCACCATTGTATGAACTGACCTAACCAAATTGCCTTGTCTATGCCTTTGGACTGCACTGGCAAAGGCTGCCCAGTGCAGTCCAATGCACCTGGTATAAACGGGCCTAATATTGCTTGTAGATCTGGTATTTTTTCCATTCTTTTAACAGAGTGACAGCGCTGCTAGTTTTGTAGTGAAATTGCATAGCAGCATTGTAACCTTGTGGTTAAATTCACAAAGCTAAAAGGCTGTGAATATTGAGTTCTAAATGGACTTTAAAGTACAAACTTAGGTTTACATTGACTTTAAATATTTCCATTACTAACTGATAAGGTTGTTGTGTATGCTGTACTATACTACAATAATATCGGCTACTTACAACATGCAGTACTATGTTCCCGATGCTTTAATCATTCGGGAAAAGCTTTGTATTTTTATCAGTATATACAAGGCTTCCTCCGAATGGCCAAGACGCATTCAGTCTGGTTCTGCCAGCAGACAGAAAGTTACCCTTACTGCTGTTGGCACACCGTGGCACTTACTACTGTATGTAGATGATGCTACTACAGTATAGTCTAGCGCACACAGCTGTTTTGAACAGAACGGTTTTGCAATTTTTAAAACTTCTGTTAAATTTACTTTTGCTAACTGTGTTCCACTGTGGTAATTTTCCTGGAAAAATTGTCTTGGAGGTGCAAAAGGAAGTGAGAAGGAACTACATTCTTAGACAGCTGACGCTGGAACAGGTGCCCCTATGGGAAGGTGACACAGGCTTTGTAAGTCAATTACATCATTCGTGAGTTTTGGCTGGATTGGTCAGCCACTGCTGCTTGGCCTCTGCTGTGTGCAGCCCTTCCACAGCTTTGGCTTGCAGGAGCTGCTTGAGGTGTCCATTGCCCTTACTGCTTCATTCTGCCTTAATGCCTGCCTGCCTATTTTTTTATATCTGCAGGTGTATCCTTAAATAGTTTTTTTTTTCTTATTTAGCCCAATAAGGCTTTATCTCACAGAGGGAATCACAAAACAGAGCTTAATTTTTTGGCAAAAGGAGGCACCAAAGTAACTGCTTATAGTTTGGAAATCCTGACTACAAATCATAAAATGTTTTAGTAAATTGAAAAATGATCTGCCAATCTACTTATTATATTTTTATTAGGTTTATAGAGACCCTGTTACCAGCTTACAATGTGCCTTTAAATTTGCTAGCAAATATGATTATACCAGGAATAGTCAATTCCCTAGTTTAGCCCCCTCCCTCCATAAACCATAGCCCTCTCTTCTTCTACAAGTGTCTAATTACTATACGTGCTGGCCCAATTCCTCCACCCCTCCCTACATTACCTATTAGTATAAAACTGTCATTCTCAACTAGGGTTCCTCCAGAGGTTGCTAGGGGTTCCTTGCACAGTGGCTGATTGACCTCCTATTTGATGGTACCTGCATAGTTCCAGGGCAAGTGCCCATTGGCGACGTGGCACCAGAGATCTTTTTAGCTGCTTGTAAATGTGGCATTATTTTTACTCATGCAATTTTTTTTAACTGACCTCCAATGTAGGGGGCATTCTTCCTCTAACTGACCATAAATGTAAAGGGCCACTTCTTCAATTACTCCCCTCACTAAACACTAATATTAGGAGGCATTTCTCAATTGACCATCAATGTAAGGGAATCTATTTCAATTGCTTTCTCCTTATTATTAATTATTTTAATTCTGTAAATATTACCGCAAAAAAATGTTATCAAATGGAGTGGGGGGGTGTTGATTATTTACTGTGCGTGTCAAATACTCTAGGTATGGCACATTTTATATTATTTTACTTATCATATTTACAGCCATTTCTGGCGCTTTTGTTTACATGTAACAATCAGTATTTTTTGCTAGAAAATGTCTTAGAACCCCCAAACATTATAATTATATTTATAATATTTTTTACAGCAGAGGTCCTAAAGAATAAATTGGTGGGTTTTGCAATTTTTATATGTCACATGGTATTTGCACAGAGGTTTTTCAAACACAATTTTTGGGATTTGAATGTTAATGCAAAAAAAGATAATACATAACCCAATTTTTTGTAAAATTAATAAGATATTACGCAAACAACGTAAATGTTACTATCCATAGGCGACACTTTAAAAGCCTTTACAGCAGTGGTTCTCAACTCCTGTCCTCGGGACCCACTAACAGGCCAGGTTTGCAGGATAACTGAAAGGCATCACAGGTGACATCATTTCTGCTCAGTGATTGCAGTAGTCTAGTCTGCATCTCCCCAAGGTAATACTTAAAATCTGGCCTGTTGGTGGGTCCTGAGGACAGGAGTTGAGAACCACTGCTTTACAGCTTACCACTTTAGATTTACAGAGGCGTTGTGGTGTTAGAATTACTGTCATGAGCTGATGTTTGCGGTGATACCTCACATGTGTGGAATGATTGCTGTTTGTGTGTGTGCAAGACTGGTACCTGCGTTTGACTTAGCGTGCAAGCATGGGGGATGGTGGCACTTTAAATTTTTAAAAAATATTACATTTAAAATGTATTTTATTTTTTAACTGTTGCTTTCATTTTTTTAATCACTTTTATTGCTGTCACAAGGATTGTAAATATCCCTTGTGACAGGCACTCTTTATGGAGGGATCTGGGGTAAAAAAAAAAAAACCAAATCCCTCATTAAAAACATTCAAAACACCAATATCAGCGGTTTTCTATGCTTTTATTTTTTTAAAATGGTGCAGATGATATCTGCATAAACCGGAAGTGATGTCAGTTCATCGCTTCCGGGTTACCGCTATGGAGACCGGTGTCAATAGTGTCCGGCCAACTGGCAGACATGCCCCCTTGTTGCTCGGGTCTCCCAGTGGGACGGGAGATCCCAACTGAGCTGTGGAAGGGGGCGGGAGAGGGGATGTCCCTTCCCACTGCTTGTAACAGCAATCGATCGATTAGTTAGCCACTCTGCTTGCTCTTACTAGCGAGCCGACCGACGCATCTAAGAAACGGTAGCGGCATGATGCCTGCACTTGAAGTCAAGCGATGTACCAGTACGTCGATTGGCGGCAAGTGAATATTATTAGCAGGGCTCCCTGAGACCTGAAAATTATTTTAAGAGCGCCTATTTGGTAAAAAAAAAAACAACACTGAGAAAGGCTGCGATAAAATGTCACTTGAGAGGCAGCTCTGAATTTGCTGGGGCTGCTGACGTAATGTCTTAGCAGCAGTCTTAGGCCTCTTGGATGTCTACACAAGGGCGGCTTTTACAGGTAAATAACATGCATAAAATATGTTACATTTACATATAATTTAGGGAAGATTGTTATTAAAACGAATGGTCTGGTGCCAGGTTCTCTTTAAAGAGAAGCTCCAGGCTCCCCCCAAAGTCAGCAGGTACATACTTTTAATATTAGGACACATACCTGTCTAGGAATACAGTGGTGTCCTCACCTGAGCTGATTTTTCAATGGGCTACCGGGTGCTGCAACCGCCATCTTGACTGAGGGAAACTGGCAATGAAGCCTTGTGGCTTCACAGCAGGTTTCTTACTGCACATGCATGAAGCGCAATGTGCTTTGTGAATGGGTTGGATGCGAGGTAAGAAGGGGAGGAGAACTTCAATCCCAGTTTGTCCTGGCTCATTGAGCCAAAAGCGGGAGCGGGTACATGTCAAAACCAGGTACCCCACCCCCAAAAGGTGCCAAATGTGGCAGCGGAGGGGGGGGGGGCAGACAAGCGGAGCTTCCCTTTTGGATGGATTAACCTCTAGCTCAGAATCAGACAAAAGTAGCTTCCTATAATATAAATTAAAGTGGATATAAACTCTGCTTTATTTTTTATGAAATACATGGGCCCCCAGGGGGTTTATGCCAAAGCATATTAGCACATTATGGCAGACTTGCCTGTCAAACAAAGCCTTGTCACTGTGCTTCATATTCTCTCAGTCTTCCTTCTGGATTCACCCTGTTCAAATGCTTGAATGTGCCAGAATGAAATCACTCCCACACATGCACACAGGAGTCACATCATTGCTGTGCCATAAATGCACGCTGAGCTCTCCATGCCCCTACCCTATCTGTCAGCGGCTTTTCAAGTTTTTGAGTATAATTGTGCTTTATGCATAACAAACACTCTCCCTTTACTGAAATTTGTAGATCAAAAGATTATTAAAAAGACACAGTCCAGTTCCTTAAATATCTAATTTTATATTTATGTCCTGGATATAAAGGATTCTTAGTCCACCTGCATTGGCTATTGATTCCTTAGGTTCTGTATCCGCCAGGGGGACATGCACTATAGCACCCAGCAAGTCTCCAACAGCAGAATACACGAAAAAAGTTATTTTCAGGTAGTCAGCAAAACCCTGGAAAACCTCAGGACTAGTAAATGTAAAGAGGATTGCCGCTACTCCTGACCAGCCCAGGTGAATAAACGAGAGTGACCTCAGCTTACAAGTCTCTACCAAATGACCCACTCTGATGCACTTTGCACTGCCCAAAGGGGCTTATGACTAAGCCCTGGTGGGGGGTGAAATGGATGAGGGTGTGTAGTTTGGTACAGACTTGTAAGCTGAGGTCGCTCCTTATCGGTTATTCACCTGGGCTGGTCAAGAGCAGTGTTAATTTTGACATCATATTTCGATTTAGTTTTAGTCTTTTGACTAAAATGCCATTTTAGTTTTAGTTGTATTTTAGTCATCTGCAATTGTTTTAGTCATATTTTAGTCTACTAAAATCTCCAGTACATTTTAGTCAACTAAAATCGAATGGGTTTAGTTAAATTTAAATGCATTATTTCTTTGAATTGCCAAACATTATATACTCCTGGAGTAAAAATCTAATAACATGTTATTATTTATGGTATTAAAGCGGTTGTATCATGAAAAAATTTACTTTTACCTACAGGTAAGCCTATAATAAGGCTTACCTGTAGGTAAATGAATATCTCCTAAATCTGTATGGTTTAGAGGATATTCCCACTGCAAGCAGCCGCTGATGTCACGGCTCATGCATAGTGGTGTCCCGGTGAAGGCCCGGCGCACAGCGTAAAGACAGGCTCCCGAGCACATGCGGCGCACACTAGCTCATTATGCCTTTGCCTTGCAGGTGTTTTTTTTTTTTTTTGTAAGGGGATACAACCACATTAATGGCCCGTACACATTATCCGAAAATCGGACTAAAAATCCCACTTTCGAAGCGATCATATGATAATCGGATCGTTAGTACAGAGCTTTCGAGAGCCGATCACAACAGTTCCTCCGATATTATTCGATCGGACAAATATGAAAATTTTTCTTGCACGGTGCCCGATCATACGATTTTCGTTTAATTAGTAAAGTTGTCGTCCGAAAATACAATACAAATACACTACAACACATGACATCACTTCAGATTTTTTATTCTGTCATACGAGAATTTTTGTGACTAAAGTAAACTCTTCCGATTCGATCTGAGATTAGCATGTGAAAAAAAACAGATGATCTGTCGTCCGATTTTCCATACCAGGGTCTGGTATGGATTTGGGGGGACCCTATGCCGTTTTTGCAGCGTGGGGGTTCCCCTTAAAATCCGTACCAGACCGAAGGGCCTGGTATGCTCCTGGAGGGGGACCCCATGCCATTTTTTTTTCTTATTTGGCAGGTTCCTCTTCAAGATCCCCATAGCACAAGGTGCCTGGCATTGTTGGGATCAAAGTCGGATCTGACTTTGACCCAATGTAGGAGTGTAAATCGCACAGCAAAGTAGGATCAAAGTCGGACCGTTTAAATGTCAGAAAGTGTGAACCCAGTACAAAAAAAGAAGGGAATTTGGGACTTTGAATGAGGCGGTCGACTGAAAAGGTGGGGTAACCTATGTCATATTTATTGAACATATATGATTATAACAATGCAAAGAATTCATAATGGCATATTTAAAGGTGATTACATGTGTTGGGTAAAACATACATGATTGTGGCAATGCAAAGAATGCATAATAGCAAATATTAGTAAGATTGAAAAAGTAATTCCATATGTTGGGTAATGTCATATTTATACACTCACAAAGCATATAAAAAATTAATGTATTTACATACAGCATGTTGACAGTACACAGCAGATAAAAATTGATAAGATGGTTGAAGGCTATTATCCGAGTATAAACAAGATATAATTAATAAAAAATAGAATGGAATGCATCCATTAGGGAGGAAAACAAAAAGATGAACCTCCCCAAATGGACTTCAGTCACACCAGTTTAACCCAAGAGCTTATATTACACTATTGCTAACAAATATGCCATATTCCGGAGTTCATGTGCCATAATCATTGTTGTATTTTGTAGACTTGTGTCCTCTTCTTCAGCATTTACACAAAATGAATGTATGGTCCGAGCATATGTTCCAAAGAAAAACTTTTAAAGCAGAGCTCCACCCAAAATGAGAAGTTCCACTTTAAGCACTTCTCCCCCCTCCTATGCCACATTTGGCATGTCATTTTTTTGGGGGGGTAGTGGGTACCTAGTTTTGACAGGTACCCACTCCCACTTCTGCTTAAGCCACCTAGACGAGCCGAGCGGAAGTTCTCCTCTCCCCCTTCCTCCTTGCAATCTTCTGGGACATGTCACAGGTCCTAGAAGAATGCCCAACCATTGAGGAGGCGCAGCGTGATTCACGCTTGCGCAGTGCGCACCCCTCTGTGAAGCAATAAGCTGTCACAGCCGGATGACCACACTTGTAATGCCGGTTCCGGGGAAAGGGAGAGAACCGAGGGTTCGGGCGGCCAAATCGTTGGATCCTGGGACAGGCAAGTGTCTGTTTATTAAAAGTCAGCAGCTACAAAAACTGTTAATACTTTAACAATAAAACATTTAGTGAACACAAAAATGACTGAAACTCCGCTTTCATTAACCGGTTCCAGACCGGCTCGCGTACATTCACTGCTGCACTGTGGCAGAGTAGCGCGAATAGCAGTTTATAAATGGCGCTCTCGTGCCCGCCGCACACTCCCTAGGGTTGCCACCTCATCCCTTTAAACCCGAACACACATGAATTACACAGGTTCTGAGGCTAATTGAATGCAGATGAGGCACCAAGTGAGTTTAATTACCACCTTAATCAGCCACAGAACCTGTGTAATTCATATGTATTCGGGATTAAAGGGATGAGGTGGCGGCCCGGGTGGACATGATGTCCGCCGGCGACCCGCGATCGCCTGATACAGAAGAAAAGCGGGGGACCACCAATGTAAACCCGCTGTCAGGCGACATGACAATGATCTACTGATTCCTGTGATCGGGATCAGTTAGATCTGTCATACCTCTGCCAGCCCAGCCCCCCACACAGTTTGAACACACCTAGGGAACACAGTTAACCCCTTGATTGCCCCCTGCAGGTTAACCCCTTCCCTGCCAGTGACATACAGTAATCAGTGGCTTTTTTTTTTAGCTTTGATTGCTGTATTATTATTATTGTCATACAGGGGGGCGTGACCGGAAGAGGGATGTGAGCGGACGCTTTCTTTCTGAGCTCCGGGGAGAACTTCTAATAATCCTGCCTAATCCTGAGAATCTGCCTGCTCTAACGACAATCCTTCCCCGCTGGGTTGTAGCCTAGGTGGAGAGGTGATCAAATCGACCTATCTTGTGCCCCACAGTGGATGGGTCAGCGGAGAAAGAAGCAGCCGCCGCCTAGATCATCCGGCATGAACACGCGCTCACAAGATGGCCGCTCCTCTCCAGCCCCACGCCCGTCTCCTGCCTCCACTCCCGAGTTGTTCGGGGACGAGATGGATCACTCCCAGGCTTCTGAAACCCCGGACCGAAACCCGCAGGAAACCCCGCCGCCAGATGCTGTAACATCCGCTATACAGGGAGAACAGCGGGAGCTCACGCTGGCGGATGTGATGGCCGCCATTAAGGTAAACCATACGGTCCTGCTGGGGAAGGTAGAGGAAATAAAACTAGACTTTACCATGTTGAGGCAAGATGTCCGCAAGATAAGGGAAAGGGTGGGTGAAACCGAAAATCGGATCAGTACACTAGAAGACGTAGTTAACCCATTACCCCCCAAGATGGCGGCCTATCACAGTAAAATGCAGACCCTGGAGGATAAAACAGATGATATTGAAAATAGACTCCGCAGGAACAGGTCGAGAGATTCTTCCGTCCTCCCAGTCTTGGAAGGTGAAAAAGACCGTCCGGATGGTGCGCGTCCAACAAGGACGCCTCAGATAAAAGTTATAGTAGACAAAATAGGAGGTCCCAGACGTAAAATGACACTATCCGGCGGTAGAACCCCCCATTACCCAATTGATGCAGAAGATCACATGACTAGGCTAAAAGCCAAAGTGGGTGGGAAAGGGAATAGAACGCCTGTAGAACGGAGTTGTACCATTTCAGATCAAAATAAAGGAGATGGAAGGGGTCGTCCTGGCATACCAAATGGAATTACCGCCGGTAGTGTAGGCGGTCGCACTCGAGGGCGACAAGAGGGACATATCGCCTACAATGTCGTAGACCGCCGCCCCAAAGGACGCCCAAAGCCAGGCCCCAAAGTCTTCGGACCCTCACTAGGTA
>BLSH010059689.1:1321509-1338523 GCA_018402905.1 Glandirana rugosa | reverse complement strand
CTCCCCTGCAGGGGAAGGTTCTCCCCCAAGAGGACTCATATACATTTTTTTCTATTTCTTCTTTTTTTTTATCCCATTACTCCATCTTTTGACTGTGGTCACAGTACCGTTTTTTCTTCTTGTTTAGGGAATAAGCCCACTCTGAGTTTTTAATGAGCTGGGCAGGGGGTTCGATCCCACTGTTACAGGGATCACTGTTTTTTTCTGGTTATTGTTTTATCTGGGGGTTTTTTTTGAACTTTTCAAGTGCTAAGGCTCCCCGTCGAATTTTTCTTCAATGTCTAAAGCTCTGTGTGATTGATGGATGGTATGTATGTGTTCTGACTGTTGGCTGTATGATAATTAGTTTTCTCTGCAGATACCTGATCACTCCAGAAGAGGGTGCCAAGGTGGTAAGATATAAGGAATTGATATTAGCCTGTGTTTTATCTAATATCTACTGTTATGGCGACTTTGATTTCATGGAATGTGAGGGGGTTAAATTCTAAATTTAAACGGGCAAAATTGTTTGAATACCTCAAAATGCACCAACCTCATATACTGTGTCTCCAAGAGACACACCTAATGGGATCCAGAGTGCTGGCCTTAAAAAAACACTGGGTGTCCTGGGCTATACATGCTACTTACTCTACCTTTGCTAGAGGGGTTTCTATTCTAGTCCGAAGGGGTCTTCCCTTTGTGTGCGAGCAGGTTATTTCTGACCCACAAGGGAAATATGTAATCATACTGGCTACCATACATACCACCCTGATTATAATGGTGGGGATATATGCTCCCCCAACTCTAGTGCAGGTGACCTTGACGGAGGTCGCGCTTGGCCTGGCTGGGCTCCCGCACTGTCCGGTTCTCCTGTTTGGAGACTTCAACACAGTGATGGATCCTAAGCTGGATAGGTTGAGGCCTGTTCAGGGGGACAGCAGGGTTCTGCGTGATTGGTGTACCACTTATAAGTTTGTGGATATATGGCGTCTGAGATTTCCGGGAGTAAGGGAATATTCGTGCCAATCCCTATCCTATAGGGCTATGTCCCGTATAGACCATATACTTGCCTCATCTGGGGCTTTGCCCTGGGTGGGGGAAGTTTGTTATCTATCTCAGACTATATCAGATCATGCCCCTATGAAAGTGGTCCTACACTTGGGACATAGGCCTACCTTTAGGATTTGGAGGCTGAGCCCACTATGGGCAACTACAGAAATCATAGGAGACAGGGTTAAGTGTGAATTAATAGAATACTGGAAACACAATCTGGGAGATCCAGCGGATGGGTCCTCGGTGACCCGTGCCTGGGACGCGTTTAAAGCAGTGGCCCGAGGCTCATATATAAACCATATAGCAACCCACCGAGCAGAGACTCGTAGGGCTACACTGGAGTTGGAACAGGCCTTGAGTGCTGCCAAAGCGGAACATATAACGTCCCCGTCCCCCTCCACGCAGTCGGCGGTGGTGAGGGCCCATCGGGCTCTCCAGCTGCAACTAGTGGAGGGGACAAAGAAAAAACAACTGTATCTTGCAGCTAGACTTCATGATCATGGGGGCAAAAACGGGAAAATGTTAGCTTATCTAGCTCGCACAATCTCACCAGATGTTGCAATACCCGCCATAACGTTACGAACTGGAGAGGTGTCTACAGATCCCACTCTTATTAATAGCGCATTTGCCGGGTATTATCAGGATCTATATGCAGATGCTGGGGACCAGTCGGTGGACACTCATGCATCATTGTTTGCACCCCTGCAAATACCTCGCCTATCTGAAGAGAATAGACGGTTGTTAGATAAACCCCTATCCATAGATGAGATCACACTTGCAGTACGCTCGCTTCCTTCTAATAAAACACCGGGTTTGGACGGACTCCCAGCGGAGTGGTACCAAATATATGAGGAACTACTAACTCCCTATCTCCTAAAACTATATAATGGTGCAAAGGAACAGGGTAGTCTGCCTCCATCACTGATGGAAGCACTCATTGTGGTGATCCCGAAGCCAGGGAAGGACTCAAAAATATGTGAATCGTATCGCCCTATTTCCCTACTGTCTTGCGATGTCAAGATACTAGCTAAATTGTTGGCCCTCAGATTGAATAAGGTCATATTATCCGTAGTGGGAATGGATCAATCCGGTTTCATGCCTACATATCAATGGAGCGGCGCGCCATGACCGTAGTGGCCTGGTCCTGGCATTGGATATTAGGAAAGCCTTCGATACGGTTAAATGGTCCTTTTTGTGGGAGACACTATCTAGGTTTGGATTTGGGGAGGACTTTATTCACTGGGTCCGTCTCTTGTATACCAATCCCTGTGCTAGGGTCCGCACGAATAAAGATGTCTCTCCGATTTTTCTCCTCCGGCGGGGGACGCGGCAGGGTTGCCCCCTCTCCCCCCTTCTTTTTGCTCTGGTGATGGAGGTGCTAGCCATCTCCATTAGGCAGAGCTCGGGGGTGGGATCCGGTGGGGCCCGCTGGAGGAGAAGATATCGCTATATGCAGATGATGCCTTAGTCTACCTGGATGGAGAGGAGACCTCATTTCGTAACCTCATGGGGGTGGTGGAGGAGTTCGGTGCTGCCTCGGGGCTTGAGGTCGGTTGGGATAAATCAGTGGCCTTTCCAGTGGGCCCTTTAAGGGATTATGCTTATTTACAATCTTCTAAATTGCAAGTCTCCCAGACCTTCAGATATCTTGGGGTGGATATTTCTGTTGAACTTTCGCAATATGAGTCCCTTAATATTTCCCCAATAGTGACCCAGATGGAACTGCGACTCCGCACCTGGATGTCCCTGCCCCTAAATTTAATTGGCAGAATCAACATATTAAAAATGGTTTTCCTACCCAAATTACTATATCTTTTGCGGGCCTCACCAGTCTTTCTTCCTAAACGTTTGTTTCGACAAATTGACACCCTGATGTTCCGTTTTATTTGGAATGGTGCACATCCTAGGATGGCCAGATCGTCTCTCCAGGCTTCGGCTGCGAGGGGTGGTCTGGCCTGTCCAGATTTTTACAATTATTTTTTGGCCTCTCAATTAGCCTATATACATAACTGGTTCCTGCTGGAGTCCCCTTCTCCCTCCACTGCCCTCTTGGGGGCCATGGTGGGGGGCCCATTCCGTCCTAAGGACGTAGTGTTCTGCCGGAAACCAACCGCCTGTAGTAGATTTTCCCCTATGGATGTGGGGTTCTTGGTGTGGAGTGTAGCTGGGACAAAGTTGACAGGTACTGATGCATCTCTCCCCAAAAATGCTCCATTATGGCATAATGCCAACTTTGGAGAGCTATATCGGCATCCTGATACATCATGGTGGATAGCTAAGGGTATTGTATATGTATATCAGGTCTATGAAGAAGGTTATTTTATCTCCTTTGATATGTTGAAGGAGCGGACAAATATAAACAATAAGTTTTTTTTTAAATATCTCTTGCTGAGACATGCAGTACAAACACAGTTCGGTAGACAAAGAGTGGAACTGGGAGTGACCCCTTTGGAGAGAGTTATGGCTGATCCGTATGTGGATAAGTTGGTGACTACGCTGTACGGTGTCCTGCAGGCAGTTGGTCCCCATCCATTCGAAGTCTCATGTGTGAAATGGAAAAAATATATTCCTGACCTTGCGGATGAGTATTGGGAGGAATTTACTGATTCCTGCATGCAGGACATCATCAGCACAGCAGACAAACTCATACATTTTAAATTTATCCACCAACTGCACTACACTCCTGATAGATTGAACAAAATGAGAGCTGATGAGTCTATTTCATGCCCTAGATGTGATGAGACCTCGGCGAATGTACTGCATATGTTCTGGTCTTGCCCAGGTCTAGTACAGTTTTGGTCTGAATTATTTGATATGCTCACCACAAACTTTGATCTCACAGCCCCTAGAACTCCAGAGGTAGCCCTTCTGGGCGTATTGGATGATTATGTAAATAGGGTGCATAAGCGTATTATGTTTAGATTAATTTTTTTCTATGCAAAGAAGACGTTGCTGCTCCACTGGAGAACGCCTACATCCCCCACCCTTACTTATCTATGTCGGTTGATTAATCAAGCACTGCCGATATACAAGGTTATATATAAGAGTCGGGGATGTGGGAAAAAGTTTGCCAAAATCTGGCAGATGTGGCTAGATAACGCGGTTACAGGGTCAGCAGACCTGCCGCCATCACAAGCATCCTCTTAGAGGTTGGTATACTACATCTTCTTGGTATGCAGAGTATAACACGGAATGTATGGTTGTATGAATGATTGGAGGTATGAATGAATGAGGCGTGAATGATGTATATATATATATATATATATACCTACACACCAAATATAGCTCTTGGAATAGAGCTGTGTGGTAAGGAAGGGAGCCCACTTGCTTTGGTTTTGTTTATTGTTTTAAAGGTATCAATATATCCTAATTTGCTTTACCTTATTTACATATTTTACAAGTGAGTTCACAAGATATGTCATGACTGATCGCTATGATACTTACTTTAATAGGGAAATTTAAAAGGGCTCTGCGTAGCCTATCACCACGCCTGGACTGTTATTGGCACTTGTATACATAATACTATGCAAATGTTTAATGTTTTGTGTAAGTATTTAAAAATACAAAAATAAACACCTTTTAAAAAAATTGTCATACAGGATTTATATAGCGCCAACAGTTTGCGCAGCACTTTACAATTTTACAATATGAGGGTAGACAGTACAGTTACAATGCAATTCTAATTCAATACAGGAGGAATCGGAGGGCCCTGCTCATTAGAGCTTACAATCTAGAAGCTGTATAAATGTCAATTGTCCTGAAAAAGTGTCAAAAATGTCCGATCTGTCCGCCGCACTATCGCAGTCCCAACAAAAAAGCACAGATTGCCGCCATTACTAGTAAAAAAAAAAATAGTAAAAACGCCATAAATTAATTATCATAGTTTGTAAACGTGGCAACTTTTGCGCAAACCAAGCAATATACGCCTAGTGCAGGTTTTTTTTTTTACCACAAATACATAGAAGAATACATATCGGCCTAAACTAATGAATAAATTATTTTTTTTATATTTTTTTGGACATGTATTATAGTAACAAGTAAAGCATTTTTTTTTCAAAATTGTCGCTTTTTTTTGTTTATAGCGCAAAAAAAACAAAAAAAAAACAAATCAAATACCACCAAAAGAAAGCTCTGTTTGTGGGGAAAAAAGAGGACGTCAATTTCGTTTGGGTACAATGTTGCATGACCATGCAATTGTCAGTTAAAGCAGCGCAGTGCCGAATCGCAAAAAGTGCTCTGGTCAGGAAGGGGGTAAATCCTTCTGGGGCTGAAGTGGTTAAAAAAAACATCTCATTGCACTCTCAGGGTCACCCAGAAGGGGAAAGTCCAACCAGTAGTGTGCAGGGCAGAGCTGCAAAAGTATAGACTGGAGTATTCTCTTAGCACTCACACAGGGGCGATGCGACTTCGGTGCGACCTTGCTGGGCAATTTTTAACGCGACTTCAGGCGACTTACAACACGACTCCATGCCAGGCAACTTTGCCTGTGGCCAATCAGAGAAGGGAGGGAGGGGGTTGCTTTCAAAAATTATTTTCTTTTAAACTGTAAAGTCGCTTTAATATAGATGGGGGATCTGACTTGGAGGTGATTTCCATTGAATTCTATGGGCACAAGTTGGATAGAAGTCGCCTTGAAGTCGTACAGGAACCTATTCTGAAGTCGGAGCAACTTCAGTAGCGTACATTAAGACGGCTCCCATTCATTTCAATGGGATTTAAAGTGGTTGTAAAGTACGGCCCCCACCCCGCCCATAAAGAAAAAAACCCCTGCAAAGCAAAGGCATAATGAGCTAGTATGCAGCACATACTAGATCATTATGAAACACTTAAGAAGCTGTTGCAGCGGTCTCGGCTCACCGCTGTGACGGGCGACATCGTTCTACTGGGTTTGCGGCTCCGTCCAATCACAGCGTGGGCTTGAGCTGCACTGACGTCACTCCCTCGCATACACGGCACGAATACAAAAGAAATGGCACCCTGGGCTACCCCGGGTGCCGATTCTTCAATGCGCATGTGCCCCAATATGTTTGGATACAATTAGGCCCATATATGGAGGCATCTGAGTAACAATATAGCAACCGCCATTTTTGCAAAAAAATTTTTTTGGGTTTTCAATATCCTCATCCATTCACGTTTTAACTTGTATCATAGCTCCCCCCTTTTTTAAGTATGTGGCCAGGGTTCATATTCTCCCAGGAGTTTTATCTCCTATTTGTCATTGAGGCTTATTGAGTAACATGGTCTCGCTCCTAGTTTCGTCGGACTTCTCCTCCATTCATTATTCGACTTGCTTCACATTATTGAAGATTTTTGATAATCTCAGTTGTATTTTTTACACTGAATGATCGATTCCTCCTGTTATTGATATAATGTTTGCACTTGAGCAACAAATTTTCTACTTTTATATTTTTATATACATCTTTTTAGAGAAAAACTTTGTTCTCTCTTCCTGCACTTTTCAAATTTTTTCTCTTAATTAAGGATTATGAATCTTTCAGTTTGACACATATCTTTAAGTTTTTCCCTTTATTGTAACTTCCAGTTTTTGGGAGTTTTTTATTTTATTTTTTACACTCCCTGGCGATATCTACATCTCTCTTCCAGTTTCATAACATTACAGTCTTTTGGTAACACATATTTCCACATGGCAATTTTATGGTGCATCCAGGTAGTACTCGTTATAGTATAAGTATATGGGAATGGACATTTGCATTTTTCCAGCTCTTACTCGTCTTTTACCCGTTCGGTTTACACCTGCACATATTTTTATTTTATTTTAGTTCTAAATGTTAGCATTTATTTTCTGGAGGAGAAAAATTAATAAAGTTTTTTTAACTTTTTTAACCTTTTTGAAAGAGATAATTATTTTGAAATAAAATCGATATGTATGTTTTGAGAAGGATGATGGTTCAGACCTCAGTAAGGAGCACCAATATGGCCGCCACGAACGATCTGATTGGTTACTGGGTTTTCAGGATGTGTATTTAAGCCGGTGGGTACGTAGAGAGGGCGCCGCCTCCGATGATGTCTTGATGACGAAACGCGTAAGCTGGAGCCAAGAGCGTCACATGTACTTCCGGCTGATCCCTAGAAAGCAAGGAAGCTCCGGTTTCTGACTTCTCCACTGTGAGTTACTACATTTTATTTCTGCCCTTATATGTATGATACCCTACACTACGGAAACTTTTATCTTTTATATTGACACCTTTATCACGCTGGACTGAGTTGTGGACCAGCGTTTGCAGAACTCCATCAGAACTTCAGTGCGGACGGAATTTGGGGGTAAGTGGGGTTTGTGTCATGGGCGGAGGTGCTCCTCCGTGCCACCACTGGCCCCGGAAACGCACTCCCTGATATTTATCTGTGTTCATTTCTGCTCCTTTGCATGAGCACTCTCACATGTGAGATACACTTTGTTTTCCACTCACCACGAGATGGCATTATAACTGCATTTTTCATCACCCTTTGAAACTGGTTACTTTAACACACTCACCTTTATTCATTATTAACCTTGTATACACACAATTTGCACTTGTATATTCCTTAGTATTTCTGGCAGCGCCATACCCAGTACTTTTTTTTTATCATGCAGATACAGGGGATATCTCCTAAACCGTGCAGGTTTAGGAGATATTTCTTGGACCTACAGGTAAGCCTTATTGTAGGCTTACCTGTAGTTTAAAGTGGTTATCATGAATTGACAACCACTTTAAGATGTCAAGCGACTTGAGGCCACACAAGTCCGAGTGCAAGTAGGCTCTGTGTGAACAGGCTCTTAGCTGCAATCAAAGATCCTGCTCAGATCACAGTAAGGATTAAGCCCTCTTGTGGTGAGCAGTATTCAGTACAATTCCTCCAAGGCTAATCTGGATAACATCAGTGCCTCTCCTTTTAACCTTCCTGATCCCATGATTAGAAGGTACAGATCTATCCTTAATATAGATGTAAAGGTCCCGATATTCTCATGCTTATCAACTCCCATATCTCCTACAGCCTTGTTTGCGTGATGGGATCATTTGCACAGATGTTTTCTTCAATTTTAGGAAACTCCTAACCAGAATGTCCCTAAGGGTAGATGCCTTTCTTTACATAATTTTGGGTTTAGAGGGTAACAAATTAAAAAAAAAAAAAAGAATGCTTTCTTACTAGGGACCAGTATTTATTCGCAGTACTCGTCACCACCTCCTTTTGCTCTCTGAACCCACTCCCAGGACATATATAAAGGCCTTATTAACCACTCCTTGATCATATCTCTTTCCATAACTTTCTGTTCGTACAGTTCCGACGATTACTTAAAAATTGTCCCTACGATATGCTTTTAACCTAGGTTTTGAAATGGAAACAATTAAAGAATAATTCCAGGCATCGGTAAGTTTTATACATAGTTAAACTGGTCCAGCTTGGACCAATGTACCTCTGTATATACAGTAACTGGCTGATGCCCCTGGAAGCTGGAATTCACTGATAGACACTACTCAATTCCAGTGATCTCCACTTGCTTCCAGGTCCTTTGCTTTGCATTTGTGCTGTGGGTGCTCACTGCCTTTTTCAAAGTCATCAGCACTCTGACTCCTGAGTGTACCTAATAAGGTCAGATAGAGTCCTATAGGCGTTTCCTAATAATCTTGTTATAGCTCTCATGAATTTAGAGTATATGAGGTCAAGTCAAGTAGCTGACTTTAGGGCAAATGCCAGACCTCTAATATTCAAACTGAAGTGTTAGGACCATGCAAAGCTAAAGAAGGTGGCTATGAAATTCTTACATAAGAAAGTGTGGACAGTTATATTAAAGGAGTTGTAAAGGCAGAAGGTTTTTTATCTTAATGTATTATATGCATTAAGATAAACAACCTTCTGTGTGTAGCCGCACCCCCTAATACTTACCTGAGACCCATCTCTCTCCAGCAATGTCCACGAATGTCTAAGCTGTACGGGACACTCCTCCTGATTGGCTGAGACACAGCCAGGTGCCATTGGCTTCTTTGGCTGTCAATCAAAGTCAGTCAGTCAATCAGGGTAGAGCGGGGGGCGTCATCATTGGTTCTCTTTATAGAGAACAACACTTCTGTCAAAAATGATAAACGTATATAGTTGTTGCAAAATATTGTCATTTAATTATTTATTTAATATATAATTAAAATGTACTTTTCTGTTCATATTTGCTACCATCAGATCTTCATAAACCAACAAAACATTAAATTGTTGATTTCTTGTGTCAATAATAAACTAAAAACTTGTACAGATTGCAAATACACTTACAGTGTTACTAAACCCAGTAATATGAAAATAGTTCACATCTGCCCCCTCCACAGTGCCCACAGCTTATAAATCTTCTTTTTGCATGAAAATACTGCCACTATATACCTTTTTGGATGATATGTATACCACTATTACATGATAACCTGCAGTTTCTCCAGTGCTGAGAGTTCAGGTGGGAGGAGATTTCCACTACAGCCTCTATACACACCAACATGTGTTATGTCAATATGATGTGACCTGGCTGTCTCTGATAACAAGTAAATATTCTCTCCAGCATAAAAGACACAACTGAGCATGTGTAGGTTGGCTACCCTGCATGTGTTAGCTGGTCTTCTCCAGAGAGACAATGCAGGAGGGAAGTATTGATGCATACAGGATAAAACAGCATTTTTACACATTGCAGAGGATTAACATCTTAAGTTCCACCGTGAGTATAACAAGCATGCTATGCTGCATATACAGACTTATTTTACTGTTGTGGGTTTAGTAACACTTTAAGTATGGATATTTTGGAAACTGGTTAGTATTATTTTCCCCCTTCCATCAGATTTTTGTCATCTAGCTGCTCCTTTTAAAATGGTAGCTGTTCACTTCCTACTCATTGATACACAGTGAAAATAAACTTACTTGTAAAATCTGTTTCTTGGAGTACAGTACAGGAAGCAGGCAGATTCTTAGACAACTGAGCTATATGCTGCTATTTTCAGATGGCTGCATACTTAACTGTAACCCCTCCCAATGACCATTATACAGTTTTATTAAGCAAAAAATAAGGATATACAGAGACAGAGGGTCCTATGTCCTGTACTGTACTCCAAGTTTTAGGAGTCAAAAATCATTTTTTTCCCTTGACCATACAGTACAGGACACAGTCATATTCTTAGATGACTGGGATGTCCAAAAAAAAAAAAAAAAAAAGGAGTGGGCAACAAAGCAAATAAGTCAACAAGCCCACAAACAAAAGAAACAAGGGTTTAAAACCCTAATTAGATAGCTGCTTGTATCACCTTACAGCTGAAGCTAGCATCATCAGAAGCTTGAACATTCACCTGGTAAAATTTAGCTAACGTGAACGCAGGACCATGTCATGACCATACAAATCTGCGAAAGATGCTTGATGCTGAAAGGCCCCAAGAAACTCCCACAAATCTAATGGAGTGGGCCGTAACAGGTAAAGGAGGAAACATGTCCTATAGGAAATAGGCTTGAACAATAACCTGACAAATCCATTTAGTGATTGAACGAGAAGCAGGATGTCCCTTGTGAGAGTCTTCAGGAAAATTAAAAATAAACCCGAAAAATTAAGGGAGGTGATAACTGACAGGAAAACTCGTACAGCACACACCTCCTCCAAGCAGTGAATAAAGACTTCTCTAGAGTGCTTAAAAGCCAGACAGAAAGACAGCAGGATGGCATCCTGGTTAAAGTGAAAGGAGGAGACCACCTTTGGTAGAAAGAAATCCTTTGGTCACTTGTGCAACACCAGGAAATGTTCCTTACAAAAAAATGCTGCCAACTCCAATATTTGCCTAGCTGAAGTGATGTAGAAAAGAAAACACACCTTTCAAATGAGCTCAGCTAAGGGAATATCCCAAATAGGTTGGAAGGCAGGCTTTTGAACAGCCGTAAGTACCAGATTGAGATCCCATGGCGTCACATAAGTATCTCTGTGCAAATGCCTTCACTAGGTTGTGGAAGGCAAAATCGCGGTTATATAGGATAGCCAAGGACACAATGGGGTTTCTTTACTAAAGGCAAATCCACTTAGCACTACAAGTGCACCTCTCTATATCCGAGGGGGACATGCAAGGATAATAAAAAGCAGCATTTTTGCTTGTACATGATTGGATGATAAAATCAGCAGAGCTTCCCCTGATTTCAGATCTTCCCCTAAGATCTACAGCGACTGCAATTCCAAGTGCACTTGCAATGCAGAGTGGATTTGCCTTTAGTAAAACAACCCCAATATATTCTTTGAGGATACCCAAGGCCAGATGCTGATCCAGACCTGACTGGAGAAAAGCCAGGATACCTCCCACAGAGTATGGTCTAGGATGAAACGTTCTCAGCTCATAACATGCAAAGTAACCCTTCCAGGTGCAAAAGTATACTTTGCAAGAAGTCAACTTCCTTGCATGGAAAAGTGTTGAGATGCCCAAATCCAATAAGCCTCTGTCCCCCAGGTACTATGTTGAAAAAGCCAAGCCGTCAAAGCCAGCAACCGAGAACCAGGATGGTAGACCAGGCCTTGAGAAAGAAGGTCTATGCGGTTCAGAAAAAGCCAAAGGCGCCTGCCAGAAGCTGGAGTATATGCAAATACCAAATCCTCTTGGGCTATTTTGGTGCCACAAGAATCACAGAATTTACCACGGAGTTGTGGAAGGAGCTTTAGTGGAGGAAATGCATAGATCAGGAGAAAGTGAGCGTCCACTGCAAAAACTTGAGGATCTCTGGACCTGGAGACGAACCTGTTCAGTTTGCTGTGGAACAGGGATGCTATCAGGGGCAAATCTGGTGTACCCCACCTACAACAAAGGTCCTGAAAAAGCCTCCAGGTGATGTGTTCACTCTCCTTGATCTAGATGCTGATTACTGATTGGCTTGCCAACTTTCTATGCCTGGAATGTGTACTGCGGTCAGGGCCACATAGTAGTACACTGCCCAGGTCAGAATCCTTTCCACTCCCTCTCTGGCTGCCTACTTTCTTGTGCTTTCTTGATGGTTGATGTAGGCCATGGCCCGTGGTGTTGTCTGACTGAACCCATGTGGGAAGTCTCTGAACCTGAGCCATCCAACATTGAAGGGGTAGCTGAATGGTTTTGATCTCCAACATGCTTATTGGAAGTTTGAATTCCTCCTCCAATCTGGTTCCCTAAATTATCATCATTCTGAGGACTCCTTCCCATCCTAACAGATTGGTATCCATCAACTTCCCCAACTCCCACACCAGATTGGAAATACACCAGGTCAGGGAGGGTCTGCTTGTCACATGCAGCCAGAATGCTGAGTTGGAGTGGAGTGGAATTGGGTATTACATTGAATGAGGCTACCAATAGACCTAATACCTTTATGCAAAAAAGTTCAGAGGATTGATGTCTGGATAGGAGTAACTGAGATTGAGAGCGTAGGGTTTGGATCTTTCCCAAGGGGAAAAGACTAAGACCCAGGACGTGTTCTGAATCAGTCCTAAATATTCCAGACTGTAAAGTTGGATCCAGCACAGACTTCTGAGCATTGAGGATTAACCCAAAATTCTGCCGAATCTGCACAGTCCGTTGCATCTTAGCATTCAATGCTTGGATTGAATAATCCTTCAATAGGGGGTAGCCTAGCTAGTCTACATTGTGGACATCCTGTGAGAAAAGGAAAGCCAGAACAGGGGCCAAGACTTTTGTGAAGACCCGAGAAGCACTGTATAGGCCAAATGGCAGGGTCACAAACTGAAAATGAAAGTCTCCCACAGCACAAAAAAAGACACTAGAAAAAAAAAACTGAGAATAACTGTCAGTGTGAGGTATTATATTGGGGTCCTGATGGTCGTGGGAGAGGGAAAGAGAGTTAGAGGGAGAAAGGGAATGATTAGGAAAGGGAATTTATTGAGCATGTCTTCAGTTACATATAATTCTAGTACAGGTAGTCCCCGCTTTACAAACATCCAACTTACACACGATTCATACTTACAAATGGAGGGAGACAACAGGAAGTGAGAGGAATCTACCCCTAAAAAGGGAAATTCACTCCTGTAAGAGTTGTCATGGAAAAAATGGATTTTTTGTATAACTTACCGTAAAATCCTTTTCTCTGAGTTCACTGACAGACACAGCCTTCTTATGACACATGGGGTTATGCTCATCCTACTAGGAGTAGACTAGGCAAAAACAAACAAAAGCGTAGGTTGGCCCCTCCCAGGGGGCCGTCCTCACCTCAGCATATAATCCCCCTGCTCTGCATAGCACATCAGTTCGTAACAAGCTGTACAAAACCAACGCAGAGGGGTGGGTGCTGCATCTGTCAGTGAACTCAGAGAAAAGGATTTTACGGTAAGTTATACAAAAAATACATTTTTCTCTTCCGTTCACTGACAGACGCAGCCTTCTTATGACACATGGGGACGTCCCAAAGCTGTGCCAATCAAGAGGGGTGGGCAAAAAACCATAACAACTGTACCCAACAGAAAGACGCCCTCTCAGGCGGCGCTAACCGCGCCCAAACTGCCGCTTATAATACTTTGCGGCCAAAAGCAGCATCCGAGGATGCTAAAACATCAACTTTGTAAAACTTAGTAAATGTGTGCACTGAAGTAGCTGCCTTGCACACCTGGGACACCGAAGCTTGGTGTCTAAACGCCCAGGACGTACTGACTGCCCTGGTGGAATGAGCCGTGACTGGAAACGGGGGAACCTTGCCCCGAATCTCATATGCATGAGTCACGGTCCTCCGTATCCAACGTGATACGGTAGCTGACGAAGCCGCCAAACCTTTGCGCGACCCTTCTGTCAGCAAAAATAAAGCATCAGACTTCCTAAAAGAAGCTGTAGAACTTAAATATACCCGCAAAGCCCTCACCACATCCAAAGAATGCAGCTCGACCTCTTTAGGATGTGACGGGTGCGGACAAAATGAGGGAAGAACAATATCCTCATTTAAATGAAAAGAAGAAACCACCTTCGGAAGGAATGAAGGTGAAGGCCGCAGAACTGCCTTGTCCTTATGGAGGACCAAGTAGGGTGACCTGCAGGACAAAGCTGCCAGCTCCGACACCCGATAGCTACCAGAAAAGCCACTTTCTGCGACAACAAGCGTAAGGGAATATCCCTAATCTTTTCATATGGCGGTTTCTGTAACACAGAAAGCACCAAATTCAAATCCCACGGTGCCAAGGGCGACCGTATCCGAGGGGCTACATGACGTACTCCCTGTACAAATGTACGGATCAATGAGTGAGACGCCAATGGTCGTTGAAAAAGAACCGCCAGGGCCAGGTTCTTGTCCAGTCCTTACTGCAAAAAAGACAGCACTCTGGATACTCTATAAGAGCGGGGATTCCATCCTCCCGCCTCGCACCAGGTAATATAGGCCTTCCAGGTCCTATGATAGATGTTACGTGAGGTGCTCTTACGTGCTTTCACCATAGTAGGGATTACGGAGTCCGAGACACCCCTATCCCTCAATACCTGGGCCTCAATAGCCAAGCCGTCAAAGCCAGCGAGGGTAAAGCAGGGTGCAAGATGGGCCCCTGAGACAGCAGGTCTTCGCGAAGTGGAAGACGCCATGGAACATCTGTCACCATCCATACTATATCGGCGTACCACGGACGCCGCGGCCAATCCGGAGCTACCAGGATTGTCGGTATTCCCTCTGCTTCTATCCTGCCCAAAATGCGCGGTAGAATCTTCAGAGGAGGAAAGATGTACAGTAGCTGATACCGACCCCAGGGCGTTACCAGTGCGTCCGAGGCCTACGGATCCCTTGTTCTGCACACAAAGGCCTGTACCTTGTGATTATACCTGGAGGCCATCAGATCCACCTCTGGGGAGCCCCATTTGCAGCAAATCTGGTGGAACACCTCTGGATGTAGGGACCACTCCCCCTGATCTAGAGTCTGGCGGCTGAGAAAATCCGCCTGCCAATTTTCCATGCCCGGGATGTAGATTGCAGAGAGAGCTGGCACGTGACGCTCTGCCCACCGAAGGATCAGAGCCGCGGCTGCTGCTGCGCTTCTTGTTCCGCCCTGATGGTTCATATACGCCACCGCTGTGGCATTGTCCGACTGGACCCGAACAGGGCGGCCACGCAGCCTTTCTGTCCAATGAGACAGGCAAAGCCTGATCGCTCTCAGTTCCAGTCCATTTATCTGAAGACGAGCTTCCCGTACTGACCAATGACCTTGGACGGAGGATTGTCCCAGGACTCCTCCCCACCCTGACAGGCTGGCATCCGTTGTCACTATCGACCAATTGAGGGGAGGAAAACTCTTCCCCAACCTTAGGGCCGGAGCCCGAATCAACCAAATCAGCGACCCTCGAGCCTGCTGATCCAACCTGATCCGTCTGTCTAGAGATAGGGGAGACTTGTCCCACTGAGACAGAATTGTCCTCTGTAGGAGTCGGATATGACTCTGGGCATAAGGCACCGCTTCGAATGTCGACACCATGAGACCCAATACTCGCATACAGAACCGTAAGGAGAGCCACTGGCGTGACAGCAGGGTTCGCACCGTTGTCTGAAGAGTCAATAGCTTGCCTGGTGTTAGAAACACCCTTGCTTGTACCGTGTCCAGAATCAGACCCAGGTACTCCAGCCTGCAAGTCGGAGTCAATGATGACCTTTGTAGGTTGATCAGCCAACCGAACTCCTCTAACGTGGCTACCGTGATTGTCACGTTCTCCTCCAGAGCTGTAGCCAACTCTGCCCTCAGCAGTAAATCCTCGAGGTACGCTACCACCGCGATACCTCTCTGTCTCAGCAGCGCCAACATCGGGGCCACCACCTTGGTGAACACCCTGGGAGATGCGGCCAACCCGAAGGGAAGCACCACAAACTGGTAATGCAGATCTCCCACTGCGAAACGCAGAAAACGCTGATGACTGAGACAAATCAGAACGTGGAGATATGCGTCCTTGATCTCCAAGGACGCCAGAAATTCCCCTTGGCGTAGGGCGACCACAACCGAGCGGATGGATACCCTCCTGAACTACTTCGTCTCCACGAAGCGATTCAACGCTCTTAGATCCAAAACTGGTCTGACCCCGCCCTTTTTGGGTACCACAAAAAGGTTTGAATAAAATCCGTGAAATCTCTCCATCCTGGGCACCGGTATGATCACCCCCTGTTCGGCGAGAGCTCGGACAGCGCCTATAAGAGCCTGGTGGCGTTCCTGCGTGAGCCTCATGTTTGAGGGGAAGAATCTTTCTGGGGGCAGAGAGCTGAATTCTATCCTGTACCCGGAAGACACCACCTCCAGGACCCACCGATCGGTGATGCGGGCAGCCCATCTGTCTGCGAACCCCAGTAACTGGCCCCCCACCCGTGAAGTGGGTGGGGGCAACCCATCATGCGGATGCGGATTTATCCTTCGCTTTTTCTGACATATTCTGCCAGGGCCTTTTACTGTGCCCTGCGAAAGCTTTTCCGGTCTTGCAGCCTTTCCCTGCTGAGCCGGACGCCCGAAAAAACTTCTTCTGACTTGACGCGACAGGCCCCTGTCTGCGCCGCAACTCACGCCGTTTAGGCTCCGGGAGAAAAGTACTTTTACCTCCCGTGAAATCCTTAATGGGAAGGATATAACAGTTTTTACAGACAAAAAAAGTTAGCAATAGTCTGCCCACGATACCGAGGCTAGAACCAGCCCGCTAGTCCGAAGTTTCTTTCGTGACCGCCTGGAAGGGAAAGTCCCTCTCGCAGACCGGGTGCCAACCTACTTTAGTAATTCCTAAAGTGCCCTCCATTTTCATGAAAAGAGGGCCTCGGATTTGCCGCACTCAACGCCGCGTCTGTCCCCGGACAGCGCAGTTCAGTCTTCTTCAAAAAAGCCCGCAGGCCGAGTCGTCCCTTTCCGACGTTCTGGCCTTTTCGAAAGCGTCCCGTGTCATTTTCCGGGACCGTCTTATACAGTCTTTTTCGCTTCCTATTTAGGCGTAGGCGTACTACCCAACGGGGGTGGGTGAAGTGCCCACCCCCCGGTCAATGACCCCAAGCGTCTGTCTACCCGACGGGCGTAGGA
>BLSH010059689.1:1294190-1320293 GCA_018402905.1 Glandirana rugosa | reverse complement strand
AAAGCTGCCCAGACGCCCACTCTCCACGCCCTAAGGTGGCAGAGGGGTCCACTCACCAATCCTCGACGGGCGCCGCGGTAGCCACCGGAGCAGACCTACCATCCCCTAGGGGAGGCATGCTGCTGGCCAGGCCCTTGGACAGGCGTACCTAGTCACTGGGCTCTAGTGGGTTTTAGCCACTGGCCGCCCGCACGGAACGGGCGCTATGCGGTGGGCACCCCGAAGGGCGTTCGCATAGTGTCGGCCGGACTGGGGAAAGATTTGGATTCGAGATATCCTCTATACCACCAGCCAGCTTCTTGATAGCAGTCTTCATCAGATGAATCTTCAGGAGACCGCAGATCCCAAAGGGAACCAGGTCTACTCCTTGCACTAGGCAAAAGAAAACTGATGTGCTATGCAAAGCAGGGGGATTATATGCTGAGGTGAGGACGGCCCCCTGGGAGGGGCCAACCTACGCTTTTGTTTGTTTTTGCCTAGTCTACTCCTAGTAGGATGAGCATAACCCATGTGTTGTTAAATATAAATCAGCGCCTACCCTCTGCAAAGTGATTCAAATAAACAAAATATAAAATACGTGATATAAATCAAAATATAAACATATGTAAATTAAATTGCAAAATATAATCACTAGTGTAAATAAATAAACATATATCCACTAGTACTTTACAACAAACTACTGGGGGCTGCTATACTCAGGTAAAAACCTGCCATGATAATACAAACAAAAAGGTAAGCGCCAGTCCCAGAGATGATATGACAATAAAGACTAGTCCATAATTAAAGTGATGCGTGCTTCAAATAAAGTGCAAATCCGTGCTCCAATCAAACTTTCAAGTGCAGTGAGGTGACACACATTGATTGGTGACCCCCTATGTGCCCACACTCACCAGAGGTCGTGGACTCACTGCTTTTCAGTCAGTGAGTCATAAAAGCAAGGTTCTGGTGGGGGCTCAGAATCCCGGATGTCACTGAAATCCCGAGAGTGTGTATCCTTCAACTGATGTGATGTCCAGGGGCACTCAGAGAATAAATATAAAGAAAGCCATAGTGTGTACTGTACAGCAGGTGTTTTATTGCGCAAATATAAAAATCCTACTTACAGAATCAAACTAGGTCTTCAGCATTGAGTGTAAAAAAATCCCGTCAATAGCATGAGGTAGCGGTGATGGCGTGCGTTCCACTGTAGACCACCGCGATAACCGGAAGTGACGCGTGTTGGCTGTGACGGACCGGAAGTGACGTCAACGCGTTTCGCTCGTCAAGTGAAAAAGGTTTTCTTCACTGAAGCTTTAACACCAATCCTTGTTTCCACAACAACCCAAATTTTTCAAAATCCATTTGTCACAGGGACAGAAAGTGAGGTGAAATCTTCTGACCATGGGCACAGACAACACACATTACAGGGGTGTTAACCCTTCCCTATGCTATCCAAAAAAAAATTATCTTTTGGCTGGAGTTACACTTACAGTGCCTTGAAAAAGTATTCATACCCCTTGAAATTGTCCACATTTTGTCATGTTACAACCAAAAACATAAATGTATTTTATTGGGAATTTATGTGATAGACCAACACAAAGTGGCACATAATTGTGAAGTGAAAGGAAAATGATAAATGGTTTACCACATTTTTTACAAATAAATATCTGAAAAGTGTGGCACGCATTTGTATTCAGCCCCCTTTACTCTGGTACCCCTAACTAAAATTTAGTGGAACCAATTGCCTTCAGAAGTCACCTAATTAATAAATAGAGTTCATCTATGCGTAATTTAATCTCAGTATAAATACAGCTGTTCTGCGTAGCTCTCAGAGGTTTGTTAGAGAACCTTAGTGAACAAACAGCATCATGGTGGCCAAGGAACACACCAGACAGGTCAGCGATAAAGTTGCGGAGAAATTTAAAGCAGGGTTAGGTTATAAAAAAAATATCCCAAGCTTTGAATATCTCATGGAGCACTGTTCAAATCCATCATCAGAAAATGGAAAGGGTATGGCACTACTGCAAACCTAACAAGACATGACCGTCCACCTAAACTGTCTGTTAGGAACCAAGACAGAAGTACAGTAAAGTCACACTTTTTAATAAAAAGGTAAAATGTAATAAACAGAGTAAACGTGGTCAAAACATAGCCAGGGTTCGGTGACCAGAGCGGATAGTCATAGCAAGCCAGTGAAACAGGAGTCCAAAGTCAAACAAACGGAATGCAGGGTCAGGAGCCAGGAGGAGAGTCAGCCGAGCAGGGTCTTGAATCCAGGAACCAGAAGGGAATGTCAAACAGGCAAAGTCTTTTACAGGAACACACAGCAGAGATTTCTCCATAGATGTTGACCAAGGTGAAGGCATCTGCGATCTGATCCAGGCAGTTTATATAGCAGCAGAGCTGGCTAAACGAGGCAGGATATGGTCATCAGACGAGACACAGTGGATGCTGAAACTGGCAATTAACCCTCAGATGAACAGCTTGCTTTGAGAAGGGAGAGCTAAGCCCAGCCTTGGCACTGTCATCGCGGCTCCGGCCACTCAAGTAGCCGAAGGCTGCCAACCCGTAAGGAAGAACGGGTGAAGATGAAAGCCCTGTCAGCGGTGATAGGATGCTGCTGAATGGGTTTCGTTTTAGGGTAAGCCTTGCATAATGTGCTGGTATGCGATGCATACTAGCACATTATGCATTTGTCTTACAGGAGAACGTTTTTTTTCCTGCAGTGGTTTACTACCGATTTAAGAACAAACCTACAGAAACTATCTTGTTTGTAACCCGGGGACTGCTTGTACATCTTGCACACATTTAGGTCTCCTTAACACGGGTAATTATGTGCGACAAGAATCTGTAGATTCTTGCAGCTGGGGTCACATGTGTATGCGAACAGCTGCGGCCACCTAGCCTGTACAAAGAAATGACAGTCTGACAGCAGTTGTTGCTGTTTGCATATATCTGCACACCCAGTGGTCACCCATGGATAGGGATGGATATATGACTGTGGCGGCATCTGTCTGCATCCAGGGTTACTCATCTGGCCCCAACCGTAGGTGACTGCCATTTGTTACAGGACTAATGTTGGCAGTTGTTTGCCTACACCTGTGATCCCAGTTGAATGAATGCACTGATACTTACCACTGGAATCAGCTGTATCCACATAATCACCCATATGAAGGCCTTACTGCACTGGCTAGTTCAGAAAAACGGTTTAATTAGCAAAGATAAAATTGATCACCAACTACTTTCCACCCACACATTCTATTGGACCTTGTCTACTGTGATTGTATTTTGTCCACGCATGGATGGTCTGTCATGACGGGAGCGTAGGGTCTGTCAAGTGCTGGGGTATATTTCCAACATCCATAAGAACTGAAGAAAGAACTTGGATAAGCTGTGAAAATTCTTAAAGTCTTCAACATTATAGAATAAGTCTAGCTGAATGCAACTAACTAGGAACCTTCACAGGTATGGTCTGTCATAGAATCCTACCTAAACAGACTGCAATGTATAAGTTATCCTTGTGCTTACATTAGTCTTATATTAAAGCCCTGAACACATGGGTGCAACGGTTGTACAACCGAACGTTCAACTTTGGACCAGTTGGCTGTTATGTCTCGCGTACTGACATGCACTAAGCGATTGTACAACCAAGCCTAATGTGGTCAGGTGTTACGAGCGTATAACGAGGAAGTTCAGGTGCATGTGATTTGTGAATTAGGGACATAGGTTTCCCAGAAGGAACACTTCTGGGCGTTTCTGACTTCTGAGCATGCCTGTTTTACACGTACAACTTTGTTGGACCAACTTCTCTGTACACATGGTAAAACAGTCGTACAACCGCTTGTTGTACAACCAAAGTTTTCTAGTCTGCTCATCCAACTTTAGTTGTACAAGCTGGTTGTACGACCGTTGTTTTACAACTGTTGTACCGTGTGTACGGGGCTTTAGTCTTTCTGCTTGAGCACATACATACACACTGATTCAAGTTCTCTGAAGATTCAATATAGTTACATAACATTTGTTGTAATCAATCTATTTTATTTGGTCCATAGTTTACTATAAGAGGCTTACAATAAAAAAGCAGCTGGTATTAGGCAAGGTTTCTTTTATATTTTAGATTTTAACCCATGATTTTCCTTTTACAGTGGAATCATATTCTTTGTCCTTTCCTTAGAAACAGATGGTATAATTCCTATTGGAGATGTAATCAAATGGACAGTATTTTCCCCATATAATTCCTGTTCATAACCAATAAGCTGTCCCCAGAAACCAATATTGGGCTCAATGAAAGGTCTACATTTCTTTAGGTGGGTATGTGCTTCCAGCAATGTCATTGCTCGATGCTTCATTAGATAAGCAAGGCAGAGTGTAGCAGATCTGCTGATACCAGCTATGCAATGTACTAATGTGCATCCTCCATTTGCTTCCATTTCATGGATCTTATCTGCTACAGTTGCAAAGTAATCACGTAAAGGGGTCTCCGGCATATCTTCTAATGGAACGTGTAAATACTCTGGAACAGGAGGAACACCAACAGGACCCTCTAAGGACACATTAATTACACAAGTGATCCGATGTGCATGTAAAAGAGTCCTGTTGTAGGCAGCTTCTTTGTTGCTAAGGTACAGGCTCTCTGTTACCTTGCTAAATCTGGGATGAGTTCTTGACCTCCTTTTACTTAATGTAGTGTTCATTATGAAGAGCAAAATCTCTTCTATTCAGCTGTAGAGAAAAAACAAAAATGTAAGTATTTGGGCAACAAACTATTCCAAGTGCATTTACACTTCAATATTGGTTGATGTGCAGTGTTAGACAAGTAGTAAGGTACAAAAAATGACAGAATGTGATATTTTTCTACTGTTTAGATTCAAATAGCAATAGGCGCAGGTTTAGGCCTTTCAGCAGAAGGTGCATGCATCTAGAGGTGCCTGCCTTTTATCCATGGTGTCATTTTAATACATTATAAATCTATTCAAACTGCCCCAACAGCTAAACCACAGCAGTTTAGTGTGCAGCAGCTGTCTGCAGTGAACGGGTGCTAGGGCAGTGTGTTGCGCATTTCAGCACATCACACTGTTCCTTTTTTTGACTCAAACTTTATTTGAAGTATACAAGGTGATACTTCATTCATGCCAATGTACAGCAGCGTGGTGAGCTGCTGTATAGTGGCATGCGATTCTGTCCTATACACTGTGATAAAATGCAGCATGTCTGTATTTTATGGCAGCTCCGGGCTGTGTTTAGTGTGAAGAGGGCACATAGAAAACAATAGACTTCTGTGTGTCCTAGCGCTGACTGACGTTCTTCCAATACAGAAAAACGCTGGCCACGGCACTATATTTGAACTTGCCCTTGGGTACATATCTGGTTATTGCTACAGGCACATATACAACTTAACACACAATCAGAAAATCGTACGGAAAATACTGTTTTCAAAGCGATCGTACGATAATCGGATCATTAGTATAGAGCTTTCGAGAGCCGATCATGACAATTCATCCAATGTTTTCCATCCGGACAAGAGCGGACATGCAGGAAAAATTTTCTCGCATGGTGCCCGATCTTACGATTTTCGTTTCATTAGTACAGCCATCATTCGAAAATGCAATAAAAATACACTAATACACATCACATCGCTTCCGATTTTTTATTCTGTCGTGCGAGAATTTTCGTGACTAACGTAAACTCTTCCGATTCGATCTGAGATTAGCATGCGAAAAAAAACGGATGATTATTCGCCCGATAGTATCATCATGTGTACCAGGCATTAGACTGCTAAGCTGCAGTATTATATGACAGAACAATGCCAACTCAGCATTTTCATATTATCTGTCTGTCTGTGTGTTTACTCACTGAAATATTTCTGCTTTTTCTCCCATCAGTGTCTAACAAAAAGCCAGCAGAAGAACCTGAGGTCTCGATCTGTAACACAAAAGAGAAAGAGGTGTATTTATACAGGTTTGTGAAAATAAATCCTTATTTTCCATTTAATCACCAAGAATAAATAAGAATAGATGATATTATCAGCATGTGTTAAAGTCCAATGCCAATGCTGTTTCCTGCAGCAGCTTCCTGTCAATTCAGAGCAGCATGATGATGTGCACCCTCAGAGAGTGTGTCCTTGGCACCCCGAGTTCACAGAAAGTGGGATGAATGACACTGGGCATCATTTAACCACTTCAGCCCCGGGAAGGATTTACTCACTTCATGACCAGGCCATTTTTTTGCGATACGGCACTGCATCGCTTTAACTGACAATTGTGCGGTTGGGCGACGTTGTACCCAAACAAAATGAATGTTCTTTTTCTCCCACAAATAGAGCTTTCTTTTGGTGGTATTTGATCACCTCTGCTGTTTTTATTTTTTGCGCTATAAACAAAAAAGAGTGACAATTTTGAAAAAAAATATATATTTATTTTTTACTTTTTGCTATAATACATATCAAAAAAATGTATTCAGTTTAGGCAGATATATATTCTTCTAAATATTTTTGGTAAAAAAAAAAAAATCGCAATAGGCGTATATTGATTGGTTTGAGCAAAAGTTATCGCGTTTGACAAACTACGGGATAGATTTAGGGACTTTTAATTTTTTTAATTGTTTTTACTAGTAATGGCGGCGATCTGCGATTTTTAGCAGGACTGTGACATTGTGGTGCTGCTATAAAAATGCACTGATCAATGTATAAATGACACTTGCAAGGAAGGGGCTAACAGTAGGGGGTGATCAAGGGGTTAACTGTGTTCCCTGGGTGTGTTCTAACTGTAGGGGAGGGTGGGCTGGCAGGGACATGACAGAGATCACTGTTTCCGATCCCTGGGAACAGAAAATCTCTGTCATATCATCTGGCAGAACAGGGATCCCCATTCTGCCTCCGTACACGGCGATCGTGGGTCGCCGGCGGACATCGAGTCCACCAGGCCCGCTCCCGTGGTGCGCCCGCAATCTTTCATGACCGTCTTGCAGCTACGGTGGTTCACACAAGAGAGCCGACCTGCCACAGTAAAATGACGGCTGCTGATCAGCAAGCTTTTAACCACTTAAGGACCGGCCTACGTACATTTACTGCGGCAGGGTGGCCCATTGCCGCAAAATCACGTACCTGTACATGATTCTCCTCTTTGGCTCTGGGGCACGTGCCGTCAGAGCTCTGCTTCCACTGTGACTGGACACAGCGACATTGAATCAGCATGTCCAGCGGACGCGATGCACAACGAGAACCTGGCGATCGTTTGTAGAGAGGCAGAACGGCATGTCATTTATACAGTGACAGTGCATTTTTTTTTAGCACTGATCACTGTATTGGTGTCACTGGTCCTCAAAAAGTGTCACTTAGTGTCAGATTTTGCCACAATGTCACAGTCCCACTAAAAATCGCTGATTGCTTCCATTACTAGTAAAAAAATATTTTAAAAAACGCTATAACTTTTGCGCAAACCAATCAATACACGCTTATTGGGATTTTTTTTAACCAAAAATATGTAGCAGAATACATATTGGCCTAAATTTTTGAAGAAATTAGATTTTTTACATTTTTTAATTGGGTATGTTTTATAGCAGAAAGTAAAAAATATTGTTTGTTTTTTTTTTCAAAATTGTTAGTCTTTTTTGTTTAAAAAATAATACGCAAAAAATAAAAACCGCAGAGGTGATCAAATACCACCAATAGAAAGCTCTATTTGTGGGGAAAAATAACCAGTTACACTTACCGGTAACGGTAGGTGACTTCTGGGAAGTCTTCCAGGGCAGCACACCTGAGAAATGACTGGTCTCACCTGACAGAAAACACAATCAAGAAAGAGGTCAAAAACCCCTGCCCCTCCCATGCTCCTCAGTTTTGTGCAAAAGTATTGACCCACACCAGTGCATGAGAGTTGAAAACAAAGTTTCATATAACATAGATAATCCTACCAAAAGATCGAGTGGGAAGTAGGCCTGCCATCCTGGAAGACTTCCCAGAAACAACCGTTACCGGTAAGTGCAACTGGTTATTTTCTCAAGTCGTCTTCCAAGACGGCACACCTGAGAGGAAAGCAAGAAGCTCAGGCCTACCTTAGGGCGGGACAACAGCCTGTAGGACTTTCCTACCGAAGGCCAGATCCTGAAGGGACAGAAGTTTAACCCTGTAATGCCTCAGGGAGGTGTTCCGGGGCTTGCCCACGTTGCAGATCTGGTCTACCGATGCTCAGGCCTTTTCTGGCCAGGAAGTCACCAGAGACCTCATAGAGTGAGCTTTTAGACCAGGGGGAACTGCTTTCCCTGTCTGCTCATATGTTATGGTAATGGTTTGTCTAATTCATGTAGCAATGGTTGTTTTAGAGGCCTGTTCTCCCTTTCCACTAAAACCTACTAATAGGTGATTTGATTCATGGAACTCTTTCACCCTCTCTAAATAAAACAACAGACATCGTCTGACATCCAACAAATGAAATGATTTTTCCTTCTCATTCTGGGGGTTTTTACAGGGGTTTCCCGAGGACCGGAAATACCTCTAGCGGCTGTGACGTCACTTCCGGTCACGAGGGAGGAAACAGGAATGATCTTTGCCTCCAGGCTGCTCCTCCTCCTTCTCCCCCCTGGCGTCTCCAATGCCACTGAATACACAGGAGCTGGGCTACTCCTGAATGGAGGCCCGTGGGAAAAGACACAGCCCAGCCTCAATCCCTGACAACCCAGCCAGGTAAGAAGAGGGAGGGGGAAAATGGTCCCTGAAGTTCTGGGCACCCCACTGTGTCCAGGGTCCAATCTCTGCTGCACCCCCTAAAAAAGACCGCTACCGGTCTGGGGAATATCCCCCCTGGGAGGGGGTAACACAGACCCCACCAGACCCTCCAGCCACACAAGCCTGCGGTCTGGTTCCCAGGGGGAGACCCTCAGCTCACAGCCTTGGATCGTAATAAAATAACAAACTGTTTTGCTGTGGGGAAACACAATCAAAAAAACTGAGGAGCATGGGAGGGGCGGAGGTTTTTGACATTTTTCTTGATTGTGTTTCCTGTCAGGTTGGGACCAGTCATCTCTCAGGTGTGCCGTCCTGGAAGACTGCTTGAGAAAAAGGACACACAATGTCAGTTAAAGTAACACAGTGCCGTATCGCAAAAAAATGGCCTGGTCAGGAAGGGGGTAAAACCTTCCGGAGCTGAAGTGGTTAAAGAGGGACTAGGTGTGAGAAAAGTAGAAGTCTGCAACTACAAATTGTATTGTAGCTGCTGACTTTTAAAACCGATACTTACCAGACCGTATAACTTATTTTCGGGTGAAGACCCGCTTTAAACCAGAAGAGTACAGGTGCTGGAATGCCTGTAATCTGGGGAATATCACACTTCCTGCATTAGAGTGTCTAGGCCATTGATGTTTTAGAACTAACTACATTTGCCATGATGCTCATGCTGTCTGCAGTGTAGCTGAGCATCATGGGAAATGTAGTTCCAAAACACCTGGGGTGCCAAAGTTCGCCATCACTGGTCTAGGCACTCACACACTCTCCTGCATCTACGGACAGAGCCATGGTTGTCATGGTTGGCTGCTCTCCTGATTTGGGCTACAAACGCATCTTCCATTCTTCATCTTCATTAAATGGGGGGCAGGGGAACAGGTGGTTTGTAAGGAAGAAAAGATTATTTGTTCTTTTAGTTCAGCACACAGGAAGTGATGTGGGACACTGCATTTCTGGCAAGATCAAAAAGTTCTGGCTGCATGAAAACGAATGCAGCCATGACATCTAATGTTTGGTAAGCTGCAATATATTATATTATATTTTTGGCCGTGGATTTAGAGATATTTTGAAGTACCACCAGTTTTTAGTCATCATAGTTAAAGTGGAAGTAAAGGCTAATAAAAATCTGCCTAAAAGACAACTGCACTCTTGTGGGGAAAAAAAATTGCAAATGAAAAAAAAAATATATACAGTATCTCACAAAAGTGAGTACACACCTCACATTTTTGTAAATATTTTATTCTACATTTTCATGTGACAACACTGAAGAAATGACACTTTGCTACAATGTAAAGTAGTGAGTGTACAGCTTGTATAACAGTGTAAATTTGCTGTCCCCTCAAAATAACTCAACACACAGCCATTAATGTCTAAACCACTGGCAACAAAAGTGAGTACACCCCTAAGTGAAAATGTCCAAATTGGTCCAAAGTGTCAATATTTTGTGTGGCCACCATTATTTTCCAGCACTGCCTTAACCCTCTTGGGCATGGAGTTCACCAGAGCTTCACAGGTTACCACTGGAGTCCTCATCCACACCTCCTTGACGACATCATGGAGTTGGTGGATGTTAGAGGCCTTGCACTCCTCCACCTTCCGTTTGAGGATGCCCCCTGTCACGCACCTGGTGGTGGAGTCTGGCTTGTGCAGGGAACAACCACTCTTGCGCACCCGATTCAGGGACCCCTGATAGAGCAAACAGGTGGTCTGGGAGTGCAGGAGGGCACGAGGGCTGGATGGTCACTGATGTTGGCGTGAGATCTCAGAGCGGTCGTGCAGATCAGAAGAGAGGGGGTACAGGCAGGGTCGCAAACTGGCTGGTGGTGCGGTACAAGGGAGCAGACAGAAGAATGGTCAAGTCAAAGCAAGGTTCGTAACCGGGCTGGCAGCAGAAGTACAAAGGGGTCAGACAATCGGATGGTCGTGGATAGCCGGGGGTCGGTGCAGGCAGATAACAGCAGGTCAGGACAAGCCAGGTCTTTCAGGAAACAGGAAGGATCACAGGAACAGGTTAACAGGAACAGAACTGGGGCTCACAGGTACTCAGACGCTGTAGTAACGGACAGCAACGGCTACAGGGGTTAGTCAGCTTAAATGGGCCGTTTGGCGCCAATGCCAGCGCGCGAGAGCGCACAGGCTTCCCAGGGGCCACAATAGCTTCCTTACAGCCCCACAGATGCTCAATAGGGTTTAGGTCTGGAGACATGCTTGGCCAGACCATCACCTTTACGCTCAGCTTCTTTAGCAAGGCAGTTGTCATCTTGGAAGTGTATGTGGGGTCTTTATCATGTTGGAATACTGCCCTGCTGCCCAGTCTCTGAAGGGAGGGGATCATGCTCTGCTTCAGTTTGTCACAGTACATGTTGGCATTCATGGTTCCCTCAATGAACTGTAGCTCCTCAGTGACGGCAGCACTCATGCAGCCCCAGACCATGACACTACCACCACCATGCTTGACTGTAGGCAAGACACACTTGTCTTCGTACTTCTCACCTGGTTGCCGCCACACACGCTTGACACCATCTGAACCAAATTAGTTTATCTTGGTCTCATCAGACCACAGGGCATGGTTCCAGTAATCCATGTCCTTAGGTCTGCTTGTCTTTAGCAAACTGTTTGTGGGCTTTCTTGTGCATCATCTTTAGAAGAGGCTTCCTTCTGGGACAACAGCCATGCAGACCAATTTGATGCAGTGTGCGGCGTATGGTCTGAGCACCCCCCACCCCTTCAACCTCTGCAGCAATGCTGGCAGCAATTACATGTCTATTTCCCAAAGACAACCTCTGGATATGACGCTGAGCACGTGCACTCAACTTCTTTGGTCAACCATGGCGAGGCCTGTTCTGAGTGAAATCTGTCCTGTTAAACCGCTGTATGGTCTTGGCCACCATGCTGCAGCTCAGTTTCAGGGTCTTGGCAATCTTCGTATAGCCTAGGCCATCTTTATGTAAAGCAACAATTCTTTTTTTCAGATTCTCAGAGAGTTCTTTGCCATGAGGTACCATGTTGAACTTCTAGTAACCAGTATGAGAGAGTGAGAGCAATTAAATTAAATTTAACATACCTGCTCCCCACACCTGAGACCTTGTAACACTAACGAGTCACATGACACCAGGGAGGGAAAATGGCTAATTGGGCCCAATTTGAACATTTTCACTTAGGGGTGTAATTCAAGGGGTATGAATACTTTTTCAAGGCACTGTACCTGCCCAGGCATCCAGCGGTGCTGGCACTGCCATCTTGGGTAAGGGAAACCCTTTTGGGTGGAGCTCCACTTTAAGAATACATCCTTGAATATATATTTAACAAGAGTTTTGCATCACTTAATCAAGTATTGCCACCAAAAACAAATGACTTGATTGTGCAGCATAAAGTGATGAAATATTCTTCATTCATTCAGTGTACACAGTACAGCTGAACAACGTACACAGAGACTGATGCCCAAAAGTCATCTTGCCAAAGTGATCTTGCATGATAATGTCCGTGAGGAGAGGATGCTTCAACTGAAGGTGAGGAATTTGTTTTCAATAAAATGAAAGAATCCTGTTATTAGAGAAACCGAGCCCATTACTAATCTCTCCTTCTGAAAATGCTAATTGTAGGGCTGCTATTCTCTATGGCCATGCACTTGCACTGTATCTTCTCACATGGAAATCATGGGGTACGACTTTGCAGTCACAGGACAAGTTGCACAAGTGTGAAAGGGGCCTAAAGTCAAATGAGGTTCATGTCACGTGTGGTCTGTATCTCTTTTATTTATACCTGACAGTTGTATTGAGCTGTTAGTGCCCATTCACACAGGGGCGACTTGCGCTCCGACTTGAGTCACCTCAAGTCACCCCAAGTCACTTGACTTTTGAAATTCCATTGAAATGAATGGGAGCCGTCTTAATGTACACTACTGAAGTCGGAGCGACTTCATAAAAGGTTCCTGCACGACTTCTAGGCGACTTGTATCCGACTTGTGCCCATAGAATTGAATAGAGGTCGCCTCCAAATTGGATCTCCCATCTAAATGGAAGCGATTTTACAGTGAAAAGAAAATAATTTATCCAGGGCAACCCCCTCCCTCCCTGCTCTGATTGGCCACAGGCAAAGTCGCCTGGCATGAAGTCACGTGAAGTCGCGCTGAAAGTTGCACTGAATGCGCCTAGCAAAGTTGCGCTGAAGTCGGGTCGCCCCTGTGTGAATGCAGCCTAAAGCTATTGCATACTACTGGAGCTTAGACGTTGGACCTTCTAGTCTCAACCTTTGTAGCTGCAGAGTCGCTTGCAGCTGCTGTGCCCCCTCCTGCCCAATCACTGATCGCTTTGTGTTATATGAATCCATTCATAGAAAACAAAGTCTTCTGTGAACGGGCAGCAGAAGGGAGGGGCAGAAGGGAGGGGCAGGCAGAGCTGCTGGGTGGAGAAGACAGTGGGAGTGTGTACTCCTGTGTTACTATAAAACTATCAGATGTAAATAAAAAAGCAAAGTCCAGGGAGGAGGCATGCACCACGTTGGACTAAAAGCTGAACTCCAGGCAAAAAAAAAAAAGTTTTCCTTGCAGTGGGACCACTCCAGCGGTCTTGAATCCTGACACATTCAGGCTGGGTTCACACTATTGCGAATTGGATGCTCTTTCACCACATCCATTTCGCATGTCAGGAGATTGTGACCGGCTCTCTATGGAGCCGGTTCACACATCTCCGAAGTGGCTCTGGTGCGAATTGCACAGGGGTCCTGTGCATCTTCTGGTCCATTTCAGGTCCAAATTCAGCCAAAAAGTCGGGCTGAAATCAGATCTGAAACGGTGAACGGGGATGCACCTGCTGTGAGCCGCTCCGTGCTGCGGTGTGACCCCAGCCTCAAGCCCAGGGAAGGCTGGCTCCACAGACCTGCTCTGGATGTGAGGATGCCAGGAACAGACCACTGCTGGATTATGGGGGAGTGCTATTTGCCAGTAGAGTGGAGGATGAGGTGAGTTTAAGGCCTCATTTACACTACTGCTGGTAAACGGACGTTTAGAGGCATTTGGGCGTTTTTTTCAGCTGCCCCTGAACTTTCCTCTGTTATCTTATCAGTACATTTACACAGGGTCGTTTAAGGTAGTTTCCAGGCAGTTGAGTTTAAAGGCTTTTTTTGGAACGCAAAAAATGGGTTCAGACGCCAGTTCAGAGCCATTTGAAACGCCAAACAGTTTGTAAACGCAGCTAAATGCGGTAACGCGCGTCTAGGACCATTTCATTTACAGCTGTTTTCATTTAAAAAAAAAAAAAAAAAACACCGCTAAACGTGGCATGCAAAACGGCCGTTTTAGATGCCAGCTTCTAGTTGTCAAAAAAAAAAAAAAAAATCGTTCACATGAGGTTGAAATAGTGTCCCATGTAAATTGAGCTGTAGGCTCTCCTCTCCCCTAGATAAAAAGACCACTTAACCCTTGTAGTTGCGAGCCCAGCACCACTGCGAGGGAAAACTTTTTTTTGCTCAAAGTTGAGCTTCAACCCTTATAATATCTGCACACAGTGGTCTATTTTGATTTTGTGCTGTCCTAGGCAAAACTTAAATAGGCCACCCCCATCTAAATGTCTCACCCCTTCCTGTTTAAGATCTACCCCTTCATCTGTAAGATCCCCCTTACATCCAGTTCCCAGAGTTCTCCCTTACACTGCCATTCCTCGCTGAGGCAGCCCATTATACTGTGACTTGTAGTGCCCCCTGTATGGGACTGAGGAATGGCAGTCCACTATACTGGGACTTGTAGTGTGCTCTGTAGGGGGCTGAGGAGGGCAGCCCATTACTCTGGGACTTGTAGTGCCCTCTGTAAGGACTGAGGAAGGGCAGCCTACTATGCAGTGACTTATAGTAAATATAAAAATTCTGTCGCACTAAGCATTAATGACTAAAGTGCAAACTGGGAGTCATATCATACCCCCCATATAAATCGTGTACTTATAAGTGTACATGCACCACCAACTTAATGATGATACATAAGGTGCAAAAAACGGTGTTCCGGTGACTTGAGAAGAGGCTGCCTTTACCCTATACCCTGCAGAGGGTTATATCTGCTGACTCCTCTGACCCTACTAGAGATAGTGGGTCGTATAATCTGGTAAGAGCATTACCTTACCCCCTCTCACTGGAGGTGCTTAGATAAGTGGTGGCGGATATTATATGGGAACCTCGGAGCTCTGGTGCACCCTATCTCATCTCCTTGGAACTTTCCACAAAACAACCATTCTTCTTCTTTATGGTTCATGGTGATCTGGAACCTGTTTTTTACTAGCGATAGAGACTGTTGAACCTACTCTACTGCTGCTGATGAACTTTTTTGTTGATGAATATACGTTCACATTTTGATTTATGAATGCAAATTTTTATGTTAAAATTATTTTTGCACTATTTTTTGCACCTTATGTATCATTATTAAGTTGGTGGTGTATGTACACTTATAAGTACACGATTTATATGGGGGAGTATGATATGACTCCCAGTTTGCACTTTAGTCATTAATGCTTAGCGCGACAGAATTTTTATATTTAATTGATTTACAGTGTTTTTATCGCTGCTTTATTGTTGGGTCACTAATCTAAGCGCGGTATATACTAAATTCCTAGTGACTTATAGTGCCCTCTCTAGGGGAATGAAAAATGACAGGCTGCTATGCTGGGACTCGTAGTACAGTCTAGGGCAGTACAAGTCCCAGCATGTCAGGCTGTCATATCTCAGTCCTGGCACTACAAATGCCTGCATTGCGCTGCCATCAGTTCCATAGTCAGATCCCCCCCCCCCCCCCCAAAGCACGAGGAGACCACAGCAACAGCCTTACACTGAGCTATTCCCCTTACATCATCAGTGTCATTCAAGCAGCCCCCCTCCGGAGTCTGGGCAGCACGTCTCTCTCCTGGTCCAATGGAAGGGAGGCGGAGCAAGTTGGGACAAGAGGAGGAGGTTACATCCTCCTCCTCTGATGCGGGGCCTGTGTGGGCACTTCATTTTGACAGGACGGGCATCTGGTGGGATTTCCCTATGTAACGCGCTGATTTTACTGCCCTCCCCCTCCAGGCGCCATCAGGCTGTTGTAAGCTGCCTATGGTTTGCGCCGGCCCTGCTCGTAGTGTCCCTTCTGCCTGGTGGTGGCGCTACCCCCCTGAAATGTTCTGCTCAAGTCAAAGGCCTTGTTTGCTTTGCAAAAGATACACCCCTGCCTGAACATATTGCAAACTGACTGAATTCCCTATCTCACATGCATGCATACACATATTAGGGTTCAATTAACCAACCAGCACAATTTTGGAGTGTGAGAGGAAACCCAAGTATCAGGAGGAAACCCATGAAAGCACAGGGTGAACATGCTAACTCCATGCAGATAGTATCCAGACTGGAATTTAAATGTGAGACCTTAGAAAAAGAAAAGCAATGTGCAAACTGTTGGCACTATATAAATTCTTTAGATTAATAGTATAAAAATGAGAAACACTGGCAGGGAGAGGACTGGCTGCAGGCAGCCATACTGTATGGACTCTGACGTCTCTCTATGCTACTCCAAGTCTAAGGCCTCATACACACGGACGTTTTTTGACGCCAGCGTTTTCTGGCGTTTTTTGCAGCTCTCCATGTTAGTCAATGGCCCCATAAAAATGTTGGCGTTTTTGAGCTGTAGATGACGTCGGCATTAGTGAGCTGAAACTAGAACCCACAGCCATCGCGTTCTGAGGCTGTAACGTTTTGGCATTTTTTGACGCCGACGCCACAATATGCCACCAAACGCCACCTATTATTATACCGGCGTTTTCCGGCGTTTTTTGACGCCGACGTTTTTAGGTTGAAAAATAGCAGAGGGATGTTTTTTTTAAAAAACGCCTATTGACGCCAACTTTTTTTCCTTGACGTCGGGCCCAACGTTTTGTTTATTTTTTTAGAAACGTCCGTGTGTATGAGGCCTAAGGGTGGGGAAGGTAAATTAATTCTAATGGTACAGCTAAGATAAAAACACACATATAACTTGAAGTACCAAGTTCATAATCTACTTTGTCTACTCTTTCATGTTGGCACATGTAGGAGTAATTATTTCTATTGTCTCTCATTAGAAACCTTTTTTCCTGAAGTGATGAAACCACTATCTGTACTCATGTCGGGCATGGAAAAAGAGGTTAAGCTGAGCGAGAAAGGGTGGAAATTTATAGACAACAAATTCAAGCACGTTCGCTAAATACGCTCATAGAGAGTACATACTGTATAGGACATAGAAGTGCAAAGGAACTTAGAGGAAGTAAACCCTGATGGGTTTTATTTCCTCTTTAGTTCCTGCATAGTGCCTGCAATGTAAAAGCATAATGGACTAGTATGCACCGCATACTAGTCCATTATGTGCCACTTACCAGCAGAGGAATCTAGCGAGATCCTCGCTCCAGGCCACGTCCAAGCCTGTGTCTCTTCCTTCCAGGTGCCGCGGACTCCAGTGCTGTGATTGGCATGCGTGCGGAGCCGCCAGTCACGGCACGGTCTCAGTGGAGAAGTGGCACGAAGGCCGTTTCTTCACTGCGCATGTGCCAAAATGACGTCGGCACAGCTAGTACACTGCATATCTCCTGAACCGTGCAGGTTTAGGAGATATGCAGGGTACCTACAGGTAAGCCTTAATATACGAATGACAAATTATATAAAGTAAACATAGATGGTACAGTAAATCTCTCTGTTCAATCCACCTGGTAGACTGGGTCATGTTGTTCATTTCAGATGGACAGCGCAATCTGTAGTAAGCTTTCCTACATAGATGTGCTTCACAGTAGATGTCCATGCCAACATGTGACCAGCATGGACATCCACTAACAAATTCAAAACACAAGCCAACAAAGGCACAATGACCTGAGCTCTCGTTACACTGAGTTTGGCTGCCACCTCATTTTTATTTCAAGCTCTTTTAAATTTTGGCATACTGTATGTCAGCATGCATTTATATCAATCTGGCTATGTATTAAAGCGGTTGTATCCCCTAAAAAAAAAAAAAAAAAAACACCTGCAAGGCAAAGGCATATTGAGCTACTAGCTCATTATGAAATACTTACTTTAGAACGAAGCTCCCGCGGGTCCGCCCGGTCCCTGAGGAGGAAGCAGCCATGTACCCTCTGTGGATCCATCCGGGTACATGGCTCTAGCACTGTGAGTGGCTGGAGCCGCGAGACATCACTCCCATGCATGTGTGGGAGCCCGTCTTTATGGCAGACCTTGCAGCAGGGTCTAGCGCTATGCGCCGGGCTTTTGCCGGGACATCACTGCGCATGCACATGCTGACGTCAGCTGCGCTTGCAGTGGGAATATCTCCTAAACCATACAGGTTTAGGAAATATTCATTTTACCTACAGGTAAGCCTTATTATAGGCTTACCTGTAGGTAAAAATGTCATTTTAGGGGATACAACCGCTTTAATAAGAGAAATATGAATAGTAAAAAAGAATGTCCATTTATATTTGTCTGTGTTTTCTAGCTTAACCAAATACAACATACCAAAGATAGATCTTTTCACTATCATGAACATCTAAAGAAAATGTTTCTGCAGCAGGCTCATAAAAAGAGCACTTCCTGGGAAAAAGAATATGAGGCTTTTGTGAAATGTCTTCAGCTTGGGAAAAAAGAAGAAATCACTACATCTGTTTCTCTATCTCCAGCATCTCAACAGCCTTCGCTGCCCAGGTCGCCAGTTCCCAAGATTACAACAGGCAGCTGTAAGCTGAAAGGAAACATCACCACCAAAAGGAGAACATGACATTCTGCATCCTCCACAATAAAGCTGCTTATGTATGATACTGACAGTGCAAATGTCTGAAATCTCAGCTGTGTAGGTCTGTTCTCACTGGGGTTGATTTACTAAAATTGGAGAGTGCAGAATCCGGTGAAGCTGTGCATGGTAGCCACTCTCCAGTTTTAGTAAATCAATCCCACTGTCCCTTGCTGTGATGACTTTTAACCACTTGCCGACTGACGAACGTCCAAAGACGTCCTTGTCTTTCAGCACTGATATCTAAATGATGTTGGCGTCTACATGCATCATTCAGATATCCTTTTAACCCACCGGCGATTCTCTGCACCATGAGAAAGATCATAGCGGCAGTTCAGCCGCTTGATCGTTCTTATCGGCAATGGGAGGGGACGTGCCCACCTCCCGTCGCCCTCCGGTGCTTCTCCCGGGCCGCCCGTGCCATCAGCGGCCTGGAGAACAGATCTATCGCTGGCAGAAGTTGAGCATAGAGATGACTGATGACCAGATGATCACCAGTCATCTCTATGCGCCTCGGAGGTCCGGGCGCGATGTATGACGTCGCGTACAGGTCACGTGATGTAAACAATGCCTGTGAACGCGGCTGAAAAGACCAAGATCGCTGTTTTTTTTTCTGATCTCTGTCTTTCTAGCCTAGAGGAGAGATGCGGGGTCTTATTGACCCCATATCTCTCCATAAAGAGTGCCTGTCACGCAATATTCCTATTACAGAGGATGTTTAAATTCCTTGTAATAGGAATAAAAGTGATAAAAAAAACATTTAAAGAGAAAGTGTAAAAATAAAAAAATAAAAGGTACAATAAATAATAATAAAAAAAAAAATCTAAAGCGCCCCGTCCCCACAAGCTCACGCACAGAAGCAAACGCACTCATAAGTCGCGCCCGCATATGTAAACGGTGTTGAAATCACACATGTGAGGTATCGCAGCATGCATTAGAGCGAGAGCAATAATTCTAGCATTAGACCTCCTCTGTACCTCTAAACATGTCACACGTAAAAAGCGTCGCCTATGGAGATCTTTTTTTTTTACGTTTATTGGATTTTTTTGTGTAATAATAACAACAACAAAACAGAGGCTCTGGGCATACCCCGGCTCAAACAGAGTACAATCAAAAAGTCAGCTAAAGTATATATAAACATTCTAATTTGAAAGCAGAAGGTAATAACGGATTCAACAAGTATGGAGAGTATAAGATCAGAATTTTTTTTCTCTCTGCTAAAAGACGGGAAAGGGGGAGGAGAGAGGTAGGCGAGGATAAGAGGAGAAAAGGAGCACCAGATCTGCCTTGCCAGAACAGTAGATGATGTGAGCTATTCATGATAGGCCAATATGTGCATTTTCCAAAGACCCCAAAGGGAATTGAGTTTATGTTGTATAGGGGTGCCATAAGCCATTGTAATTTCGTAGTAGTGAATTTGGACCAGTGAGATCACTTCAGTGACCGTTGGAATGGTGTTAGTATTCCATTTCCTAGCTATTAGCAGTCTACAGGCCAGCAGGATGTGGGTGATGACTAGTCTGTAGGGAGGCGGGATCAGATCAATGGTCAGATTCAGGACGGCTAGATGCAGTGTTAAGGTAACATTGCTCTTTAATGTCTTCTTTATCAAGGTGGAAATTCCTGTCCACCAGCTGGACAGGTGCGGGCAGGCCCAAAAAATGTGCAGTAGAGTGCCTACATGGCCACATCCCCTCCAGCAGGCGTCTGAGGAATTTGGGTAGATGGTGTGCAATCTTTGTGGGGTCAGGTACCATCTCATCGAGAGTTTTTGACTGACTTCCCAGAGAGCTGTGTAACGTGTAGTTTTGTAAATGGATTTGAGCGCTGATTGCCATTGAACTTCTGTAAATACTATTTGTAATCGAGTCTCCCACTCTGTAAATGGTTTAGATTTTTCAAAGATTGTTTTTCTTGCAAAGTGGTATAAATCAGTGAGGTTCCTTTGTGCTTAGCATGATTGAAGTAGTTCCAAGTTTCAACAGGCATGGAGCTTTCCAAATTAGGGTAGGAGGCCAAACATTTTTGAATTCTATCTAATGTGAAAAAGTCTTTGTCAGGGGCTTTGATTGAGATTTGGATTTGCTGAAATGTTTTGTGGAGTATCAGTGGTCTGAGGTCTCTGGGAGTTTGGGCTATATCCGTCAGCCAAGCAGGGATGGGCATGTCCGGGGACAGTAGGTGTAGCACTTGTACGGAAATTGGAATAGGTTTTGTGGGCAGGTGTTTCCATGTGGAGTAGTGAATAATGTTCCATGCTTTGATAGATGCCCGTATAGTGGGAGAGTAGAGTTTGGTAGAGGGTGGTTTTACTACTGAGCTAAAGAGCCAGTCTCTAAGATTGTGTCCTGGAGTCATTATATTTTTGATGTCCCCCCCCATAATGTAGTCGGTCTTGGTGGCATCCAGTCTTTTTTATTTGTGAAAGAATGGAGGCCAGACAGTAGTCTTGTATGTCAATGTGTCTGGTGCCTCCTGCAAGTCTATGTTTTATCAATCTTGTGTGGTTGCATTTAGTTTTATTTATTTATTTTTTTTTGTATAATCTTTGCATTTAGTTTTTTTACCCTGCCAAAGGTAGAGAATAGTTTGTAGGGATTTAACGTAAACTTTTGTAAGTGGTATAGGTAGCGTGCGAAATAGGTACAATAACCTGGGTAAGATCATCATTTTAAAGGTAGCAAGGTGACCTGACCATGAGAATTCGTATTTGGAAAATGTTGTGGTTTCATGTATGAGCATCGTTTTGGCTGCGGGATAGTTGTGGTTAAAAAGTGATTTTGTGGACTTGGTGAGCGTGATGCCTGTGTCGGTCCAAGCGTAAGAGTACACATTGCGCAGTAAATTGCTGGTCACCCCATCCATACCTAAATCAAGTATAAAGCACTTAGCGTCATTTACTTTATAGTATGATATACTGCTGAAATGGTGAAGTACCTGTTGAGCCGAAGCCAGGGAAGAATGGGGATTAGTGAGCATTAAGATGACATAATCCGCGGATAAATTCACTTTATGTTCGTTGGAGCCAATGCGGAAGCCTGAGATTTTATCGTTTGACCTGATGTTTTCTGCTAGGGGTTCCATTACTAAGTTAAATATGAGCGGGGATAAAGGGCAACCCTGTCTAGTTCCATTACTGATGTTAAAAGGTTTAGAGATCATTTCTGAGGCGTAGACCTGTACCGAGGGTGATGAATATAAGGCCATTATTACCGATAATATGTGGCCCAAAGGCCAAATTTAGTCAAGGCTGCCCTAAGATAACCCCAATGTACCCTATCGAACGCCTTCTCAGCATCCAGAGATAGGAGCAGAGAAGGCGTTCTGGTGGTCTCAGCGTAGTGAATATTGTTAATCATTCTATGGGTGTCATATGTTTTTCTGCTCTTCGTAAATCCAGATTGGTCTTGATGGATGAGAAGGGGCATAAGTTTGACTAGTCTGGTGGGTATTCATTTTGCGTACATTTTTGTATCGGTATTGAGAAGGGATATGGGTCTAAAGTTTTGTGGAAGGGTTGGTTCCTTCCCTGGCTTCGGCAATGTTATAATAAGAGCTTTTAACATTTCTGGGAGGGAGAGAGGAGGAGGCAGCATCATTGCACACTTGAGCTAAGAAAGGGGCTAAAGTTACTTTGAATTGCTTATAGTATTCCCCTGTGAGGCCGTCGGGCGATTTGTTGGGAGGAAGCGAGGATATAGTGTCTATTATTTCCTGTGGGGTGAAGGGTTCGTTCAGTTTCAATAGTTGTTCCTGGGAGATTTTTGGAAGTTTGGAGCTTTGTAGGAAGGAATCTATGTCCTTTGTAGATGGTTGGAAAGTTGTGGAATCATCACGTAAGTTATATAGTGAGCTACAGTAGTTACTAAAAGCGTCAGCTATCTGTTGTGGGTCAAGTATTTTATTTTTAGTAAGGGGATGAATAGGTGTGGGATTTTTGTTTTATTGTAGTGCCCCTTCAATTTGAGGGCCATGGCTTTCCCGGCTTTAGTGGAGTAGTGGTTGGCTCTAAATTTATTTTGGGTCCTTTTAAAGGTTTCAAGTAGAGTTGATCTTAATTCCTATCTGAGGTGAAGTAATCGCTCTTTCAGGTCTGTACTGGGGTTCATTTGGTTTTGACTCTCAAGGTTTCTAATAGAGGCTATAATGGTGTCTAGATGCTGTGATCTCCTCCTCCTCTCCCTAGCCGCCAGTTGAATGAAAATCCCCCTAACGCCTTGTGGGCGCTCCAGAGGGTGGTGTGGTCTGCAACAATTCCTAAGTTTGTTTAGAAGTATTCTTCGAGATTTTCTCGTATAATTGCTGAATACTTGGGAGAATGTAAGATGTAGGCGTTGGCTCTCCAAAGCTTGGATGGATGATTCGTAATGGTAAACTCAATGGTTATGGTAATGGGGGCATGGTCTGACCAGGTTACTGTAGAGATGAAGGATTCTGATACGTAGGGTAATGTCCACTTGTCGACCAAGAAATAGTCAATACGAGTATATGTATTGTGAGGGTGGGAAAAACTGGAGTTAGACTTACCGGTAACTCTGTTTCCAGGAGTCTTCCAGGACAGCCCTTGAGAGATGGAGCTCATCGCACCTGACAGGAAACACATTGCACAGCTCTTTAAAAGGCGGTCCCTCAGGCATCTGGTCAGTTTTATCCAAGAACCGAAGGACGGAGCTAAAAGACAGTTTTAAAAAACACACACCGACTTATTTATGCATACAACAAGGGTGGGAACGTGCTGTCCTGGAAGACTCCTGGAAACAGTTACCGGTAAGTCTAACTCCGGTTTTTCCCCAGTCGTCTTCCAGGACAGCCCTTGAGAGGATACACAAGTACTCACTCCATTTAGGGTGGGACCACTGCTTGGAGGACTTTCCTTCCAAATGCTTGATCCTGACTCCCCAACAGATCCAATCGGTAATGTCGAATGAATGTGGACATACTCGACCATGTGGCAGCTTTGCATATATGCTCCGGGGTAGCACCGGCTCTTTCCGCCCAGGAAGTTGCTAATGCCCTTGTGGAATGAGCATTTAGCCCTTGCGGAGGACTCAAGTGTAATGCCTTGTAGCCTTCTGTTATTGCCATCTTAATCCACCTTGCTATCGTCCCTTTAGAGGCTTGTTTTCCCTTCCGGGCTCCTGAGAAAAGGACAAACGGCCTCCGATGACCTGAAGCCTCTGGTGGCTTCCAGATAAGCTATTAAGGTTCTCCTCACATCCAATAGGTGTAACTGCTCTTCTTTACTGTCAGCTGGTTTACTACAGAAGGAAGGAAGGATTATGTCCTGGGTTCTATGAAAAGCAGAAGACACTTTGGGTATGAATGCTTGGTCGGTCTTGAGAACGACTCTATCCTCCAGGATCTGCAAAAAGGGCTCTCTGATTGATAGAGCCTGTAGTTCGCTCACCCTGCGTGCAGATGTCATGGCTATGAGAAAAACAGCCTTAAGCGTGATTAATCTAACGGACGCCTCTGATAATAAGGGTCCGAGATGACAGCTTTCAGAACAATAGACAAATCCCACGTTGGGGTTTTCTGACAAATAATAATAGGCCGCATTCTGGAAACCGCTTTGCAAAATCTGTTTATAAGCGGGTCCTGCTGTAAGGATTGCTGCAAATAAACCGAGAAGGCTGCGATCTGCACCTTAATAGTGCTTAAGGCTAGACCTTTGTCCAGACCCTCTTGTAAAAAATTCAGAATTACTGGAGAATTCACTTCTTCTTCTTCCCCAGTTTCTGACCGCCATAAATTAAACCTTCTCCACACCTTTTTGTATATAGCCCTTGTGACAGGCTTACGACTCTGTAGTAGCGTTTTAATCACTCTATCTGAAATACCCCTTGCTCTTAAGATATCCGTTTCAGATGCCATGGTGCTAAGTTTAGCATGGCTGGATTGGGGCGAAGTACTGGTAACTGCGTAAGCAGTTTCTGCTTGCGTGGTAACATCCAGTGAGGCGGAGTTGCTAATGATAGAAGTGTCGAGAACCAGGCTCTCTTTGGCCAGTAAGGCGCTATTAGGATTAGCGTTGTGCGTTCTGCTATGAATTTCTTTAACACTCTTGGAATCAAGTGAAGAGGTGGAAAGGCATAGCAAAGCTTGAAATTGCACTCTGTCTGGAGGGCGTCTATCGCTATAGGCTGATCTTTCGGATTGAGAGAGCAGAAGTTTGGCAGTTTGGAATTTGCCTTGTTGGCAAATAAGTCGACCTCCGGCAGACCCCATCTGGTTGCTATCTGAGCAAAGACTCCTGGGTCCAGTGACCATTCTTCTTGAGAAATGGCTTGTCTGCTTAAATAGTCGGCTAGGACGTTTTGTGTTCCCTTGAGATGGATTGCTGCAAGGGATTCTAAATTCCTCTCTGCCCAGACGAAAATTTCCTGGGCCACCAATCTCAGACTGGGGCTCTGGGTTCCGCCCTGCTTGTTTAGGTTTGCTACTGCTGTTACATTGTCTGATCTGACCTGAACATGTCGCCCTCTGATCTGGTTCTGGAATGCTTCCATTGCTTTTGCCACTGCCTTCAATTCTCTGTAATTGGAGGACCGCTGACTTTGTAAATGCGTCCACCCTCCTTGAGCCCACTGACCGCCCAGATGGGCCCCCCAGCCCCAACTGCTGGCGTCTGTGGTCAGTTTGTGAGAAACTGGACATACCCACAGAACCCCCTTCTGTAGATTGTCCTGACATCTCCACCACCATAAGGCCTGTCTCACCCTCGATGGAATAACCATCATGTCCTCTAGGTCCTTTCTCCCCAAATTCTGCAGGAGAAAAGCCTGAAGCGGTCTCTGGTGGAACCTGGCCCACTTGACTGCTGGAATGGCAGACGTCATGAGGCCTAGAACAGACATGACTTCCCTTACGGTGACGGGAAGATTTGTTTGGAGCCTTGCTATTCTCTGCACGAGATGTTCTATCTTCTCTTGCGGTAGTGAGATCTTCTGTCTGATCGAATTGATCGTGTACCCTAAAAATCGGATCTCTTGGGAGGGGAAGAGATTTGACTTTTCGGTACTTACTATCCACCCCAGGTGGGCTAACCACTTCTGTGCGACCCTTAGGTCTTCCTGAAGCCTTTCCCTCGTTGGTGCTATGAACAGCAAATCGTCTAGATAAGGTATCACATTTATCGCTTGTAACCTTAATGGTGCGAGGGTTTCTGCCAGGATCTTGGTAAAGATCCTTGGCGAGGAAGAAAGACCGAACGGCGAGGCTCTGCTTTGGAAATGGTATATCAGTTGTCCTATCTGTAACGCCAGTCGGAGGTACCTTTGGGAACTCTTTCTGATGGGCACATGCAAATAGGCATCTTTTAAATCTATGGTCGCCATGAAGTAATCCTTCTGCACCTTTACCATCTAGTCCCTCAGGACCAGGGTCAAGGTTTTGTCCTCCTCCCCCTCCCAAAGATGAGTGTGCAGAAAAATCATGTCTTTGGGAGTCCGTTTATAGCCGATTAGGATTTGGATTTTGGGAACTTGCTTTGTTAAGTCATGTTCTCCAAGTCCTACCTTAGATAAGTTAGTCTCCAGACGACGTCTTCCTAATGAAGTACCGCTGGTATCTAAATTTTCTACGGATAAACGTACACGGGTAGTCTTTCTCAAGGGTTTCCATGGAGGCTGACCGCAATGTCTATCCTGTT
>BLSH010059689.1:1237118-1268519 GCA_018402905.1 Glandirana rugosa | reverse complement strand
ACCAGAGAACATGTGAAGCCTGGGGACATGTCAGGTGGACAGGCAGGTAGATTGACATGGCATAGCGATAGGTAGGTGAATGGTGCGCAGGTTACATCTGGCTCTGTGATTAGGTAGGTAGGCAGATTCTATCCTCTAGAGACCAGCAGATGGGCAGGCAGCAATTGCCAACAGAGAAAATTATGTGTGGTGACATGACAGGTGGACATTGACAAGACATATGGATAGCTAGGTGAATGGTGGGTAGGCAGTTAGGTCACATCTAGTGTGGTGATGGATGGACGAGCAGCATCCATTTTCTGTTATAAGGTAGGTGGGCAGAATTCATGCTCATGACTAGCAAGTTGGCAGCTGACAAGGTGATAGAAGAGGGAGCCGAGTCCGGTACTAAGGGGTTGATTTCCTAAAACTGGGGGAGTACAAAATCTGGTGCAGCTCTGCATAGCAACCAATCAGCTTCCAGGTTTTCTTTTCTCAAAGCTTAATTTAAGAAGCTGATTGGCCACCACGCACAACTGCACCAGATTTTGCACTCTCCACTTTTAGTAAATCAATCCCTGTGGCTGGACAGGCAGTGTATGTTGTGGTGACAGAAGGGTAGGTCATTTCATTGAGGGGAGGGCTGGCTGTTCAGATGTGAGATGTCATTGGTTTTTTTAATGGTAGATTCTTAGCATTTGTCATTTAAAAGGTAAAAGTTTTAATGTCACTAAGCCCCCATTCACACTTATCTTTTATTTATGTAAAGTGTTACTAAACTCGTTAAAAAAAAAAAAAAAAAAAAAATAACATATGTTTTATGTTATTGCACAGAGCGGTGCCCCGATCCTCCCCTTCTGGGGTCCCCAGCGGCGATCTTGGCTCCTCCTCTTCTTTTTGTGTCCGCCATAGCCAGTCACTTGCTATGGGGACAAACATTTGCATGTTCCCGACCTGTGTGTCTATGGAGCCGCACTCAATAGACTTACACAGCATGACTTAGGCCCGCCCCCACCTTCACAGCATTTGATGGACAGCAGCAAGAGCCAATGGCTCCTGCTGCTTCTCCAATGATCTGTGAAGAGGAACAAAGGGGAGAATAGATCCCGCTGATCTCTTGTCCCCCTCTCTTACTCTTCATACAAGGAAATTGAAAACGTATTTTACCTTAATGCAAACAATGCATTAAGGTAAAAAAAAATGTTTTTAGGCTTAGTAACACTTTCAGTAAAACCTTTATCCCAAAAGGAACAAAACTATTGCTGTAACTGCTTATAAAGTGTTAGCTAGAGTTTGGCTTCAATTTATTAGTGTATCTAAATCTGCTAGTCCATCTAATGCTACCCTCCCTCCAGACTGACAATTCTGCTGTCCAAAGGTGTCTTTGTAGCTCCTCCACCCAGAATGGAGGCACTCTAATGCAAGAGGTGTATAGGAAGTGGAAAAGCTTAAAGAAAACTAATGCAGCCACCACATATAATGATTGGTAAGGTGAAATATATTCCAGGAAGTCTTCCTTTCCCATTTTTCTTAGACCTAAGCTTGACAGATCTGCATTAGCTTCATGTATGCGGGTGCATATTGGTTCAGAATTCATCTGCCCATACACCAACATGGGTCCATGAAGAACCAGGCAGAGAAAACTGAAGGGCACATCCTTGCCAATCCTCTCCATTTCAGTGGGGATCTGATCACTGTTCCCCCACATCCCTTATTGAAACAGACATGGCCCATGCAAAAGGGGCATTAGGACCTTGTTTGGTCATGGAGGATTTAGAAAAGAATCCATCAGGCAAAAGTGCAGTAACTACCTATGCCACCAATAAAAGTGTTTAGTGCCTGCTTTATATTTAATAACCTGGGTAGAATACATTATTGTCATTAGAAGGGAGAACATAAAATGAACAATAAAACTGTAGTACAATAGCTCATCAAAGCACAATGCAAGCGATGATAACGCATGACTGCTTACGCAATGACATGAAAACTCAGGTTAACGAAACCATTAATCTGTCATGTAAGTTCATTGCAGCCTTTGTATTTCAGTAGTAGAAGGCCAGAACAAATCAGTAATATTTGGTAGTTCTCTGTGCCTGAGCACATGAGCTGTCTTATGACGCATCCAAAAAAAAATGTGATCTGCTAAAACTGTGGATTTGCTTGTGAGTTTTGTGGTTTGCAGTAATACATTATTTTTCTTATATCATACAAGATTTATATAGCGCCAACAGTTTACACAGCGCTTTAACCAACTACCACCTGCGCTATAGCCAAATAACGAATACCGCGTGGGCCTTAATTGCTGGGAGGGCATCAATAGACATCCTCCTGTGCGTGAGCTGCCTGTACGCCCCCTGTGGGGCATGTGTGGCACGCTTTGTGATCACTGAGCCAATGAGACTCAGCTGATCACAGAACGGCGTAAGGGGCCAATCCCAGCCCCTTACCACGTGGTCCGCTGTCAGCCAATGACAGCTGATCACGTGATGTAAACGAAAGATTGGTAATCGCCTTTTTTTTTTCCATCACACTGACAGCGTGAGGAGAAAAATAAAAAAGCAGATCACCAACTTCTGACCAAGGGACATTGGTCCCGAACAGGGAGAGGCACTGCAGTGCCCACCAGTGGCTGATCAGTGTCACCTACCAGTGCCGCCCACCAGTGCCAGCTATCAGTGGCCATCAGTGCTGCCTCATCAGTGCATATCAATCAATGAAGGAGAAAAATTACCTGTTTTCAATAAATATATATATATATAATAAAACAAACTATGAAACTTTTTTTTTTTCAAAGTTTTTGGTCTTTTTTTCTTTTCTTCTTCTTCTTTTTTTTTTTTTTTTTTTTTTTAGCAAAGAATAAAAAACCCAGCAGCGATTAAATACCACCAAAACAACGCTCTATTTGTGTGAAAAAAAAAAGATACAATTTTAATTTGGGTACAGTGTTGCATGACTGCGCAATTGTCATTCAAAGCGCTGAAAGCTGAAAATCGGCCTGGGCAGGAAGGGAGTTTAAGTTCCCAGTAATCAAGTGGTTAATACATAAATGGAAATTAGGTTTTTATTAAAACCCATGCGTTGCATTTAAATTTACCTTGTCTGTTTGATGCCTCCATGGCTTTATATTCATTTGTTATAACAGGGCTACATTTTTAAAATGTAGACTTAATGCCTAGTTCTAGGGACAGTCCTGGATTCTGAAGATTTGTCCATTTATCACATTTAACCACTTGAGTACCAGCCAGACTGTACTACCCCTTCATTACCAGATCATTTTTCAGGTTTCGGTGCTTTAATAGTTTGACTTGCTCCCTTTTTGTCAGTTTTTTTTTTTTTGACAATGAAGAAACATGCTGGTATTGAGGTGGTTAAAATGCGGAGCTTGGTAATGATGTACTAGATACAGAATATAATAATATAGCCATACACAGAGGAAGGAGGGGGTGAAGGGGTTAATGGGCAGGTCGCAAACAGTAGATGAAGATGAGGGGTTAATGTGCAGGAGGAGTTAAAGGGGTTGTAAAGGCAGAAGGTTTTTTTATCTTTAATTCATTCTGTGCATTAAGATAAAACGCTTTCTGTGTGTAGCAGCCTCCCTCATACTTACCTGAGCCCCATTTCTATCCAGCAGTTTACACAAGTATCTCGGCTGTCCGGGGCTCTCCTGAGTGTCCCCATTGCAAGCTGCTCGATCCCGAGCCGCACTTGGTGTATCTGTGTAAAACAGAGCATGGCTCAGTTCCGCTCCCTGCTCCCTCATCACTGGCTGTGATTGACAATGGCTAATGGCTCCTGCTGCTGTCTCAGCCAATGAGGAAGGAGACCCAGGAGAGCCACTGCGCTCGTGCACATCGCTGGATCAGGCTTGGGTAAGTATTGGGTGGCTGCAGGGGAAGCTGCACATTGAAGGTTTTTAATAGATTGCATTAGAGCTACTTTAACATACAGGTCAGAAACCAAATGGAGATAAGATGTACTGCTCACATTTTGGATGAGTTGAGGGGACTTAAAAAAAAAAAAAAAAAAAAAAAGCACAAATATTAAATAACACTCCCCACCCCCACCCATTTTGAGTCTGCTGCTCCCTACCCTTCATTCATAAGTTTGTTCTTCCTCCATTGTGATCGGAAGGGGAGGGCTCCCAATTGTAAACAGATCAGGGCGTACATATATGTACCCTGTGATTGGCCATCACAGCAATCATAAGGCATAAAGCCATTCTGATGGGCTCTGTGCATTTTGCCTGTGATCTGCCCTGTCCGATGACCTCGCGATCATATGTTTGTGTACGCGCCCAAGATGCGAACTGAGTGCCGTTTCAAAATGTTGCTCCAGAACAGCATGTGTAGCACTCATATATAGTGTTAAGGGAGAACTCTACTCCACAAAAGCAGCATGAGCTGAAATAACTGAAGACAGTCTGTTTTAATGTTTTCACCCTGCAGTGGGAGAGCTGTGAACCAGCACCCCAGTACATAACACCCCTGAAATGATTGTGTTCATTGCAGCTCAGATAAGGCAATCTGGGTCAGGGGACTCTCCCAGGTAGGAAGGTTTGAAGCTTTTAAAGCCATGAGAGAAGGATGGGGCTGCCATTGCTGGCCACCTTCTTTAAAGGTTAGTTGCCTGGCTGTGCTTTGCTTCAATACTTTGAGTCCCTGACCTAGAACATTCATGATGTAAATCAGTGTCAGAATGCTACGTCACCTCACTTGTTTCAGGTAAGTCCTTCAGAAAGCATTATTGGGAAGTTGGGGGTATAAAATAAACACACCTACTCTTCTCCACGGTCCAGCTGCCCCCCGCTGACTCTAATTCCAGAGTGAAGAACTGAGTGATTGCATGACTGATTGATCAATCCGTTCTCGGTCAGCTCTGGGGCTCTCAGCTGGGAAGGGGACAGAATTTGCTAGCTGGAGCTCCTCAGCTGAGCACTGAGAGGCTGAGCTGCCTTTCAGGCATCTGGGTGGAACCCAACAATATGGTTGGGATCCTTTCAGAGCTTGGAGCGGGCTCTGTGACGTCAGCTGGCAGTGGGCTACAGCTGGTTCTGGGTCACAGGAAAGCACAATTTAAGAGCACTTCTGTGACTCACACGAGAAGTATGGCCAATAAAGCTTTGGCCATACCATACATCTATTTTAAGGTCGGTGTGTCTGCATTAAAGCCAGGTAACTAGCATTTTGCATAAGGCCCAGAATGACAGCCCCTGTGCTTCTCATATGAAAGAATCCCTTTAAATTAGTGTTATACAGCAGTGTTTCTCAACTCTTTTTCAGTCAATACACCCTTTAAAATTCTTCAAAATCGCGAGGCACACCATTCTGAAATGTTAAAAACAAAACAAATAGTTTTACATACCGCATTAATATCCACACACGTAGGACACCCAACGTTAGAGGTGACTTATTCTTCCATAGCAAATACACCATTGCACACTGCTGTTTTTCTTCTCCCTCACTCAGCTAATGTGAACCTAGTAATGCCTGAGTGATTTAGTGGTGGTACAGGTGTTGCAATATTTTATGTCACACGCTGCTTGCACAGCGGTCTTTCAAACGCAATTTTTTGTGAAAAATTATACTTTCAAAAAAAAAAAAAAAGAAAACTAAACCGTGTTGTTAGCACAATTTTTTTGTATATGTAAGATGTTACACCATGAGAATCATGAGAGAATCATGATCTTTATTCTAAGCAAAAAAATTGTGATTCTCATTTTGGCCAGAATAGTGCAGCTCTACTTGTAATGCAGCATGCAGATATATAAGAGGTCCATCTTCAGACTAGCCATCTGCTGACAGATTGCAACTGATGTGGTACAGGCTTATGGAGCAGTGGTTGTAGGGCTACTGAATGTCTTCTGGAAAAAAAAAAAACGCACTTAAAAGGTCCTGTTGGGCCTGCGGTTTAGAAATATCTTATCCAGAGTTCAGCTTAAATGCCTCTTATGCACAGAGCCATCAAGCGGAGTGTGTCCTTCCCAATATTTTACCTTCAAAAGACCTGCATTCCAGGCATTTGTCCATAAGTGTCTAGGGCCCTAAAGTAGGTACAGTTTGGTACAGCGATCAACTCCATTCAGTTGCAGTCTGGCACAGATTTGATAGGCTGCATCCACCCCCAAATCCCCCCGTTCCTCAGGGCATATTAAAATGCTGGGAGGGACACTTGGTATTTTCATGGCCCCCTGTGCAAAGGGTCTAATACTTTTTTGATACCATTGATTTTACTATTGTTGACCTATGACCTCCCATCAAGAACGTTCAAAATGTATTGCCCATTTTTCTTCTATCCTTTACCATATCCATGTAAGGCAATTTTCATGAGATCAGAATTACAAGATCTCAGTCTTGAACATGTGTGTTTTAGTCCTTTTGTGGCTTTGTGAACTATTGCAGCAGTTTCATTTGTACAAAAATCATAATCGGCGAACGATCGCAACGATTTTGAAATAAGTCATTGAGTGATTAAGCTGCAGATTTAGAGAGAAGTTGTCAATCCCAATGCTACCAAGACAAATATCCAGAGCCTGTGCTTCAGATATCTGTTGTCATGGGGCAATTATTTGCTTTAGAGTTGGAATATTGCAATTAGAATGAGTGGTCATGGTGCACTACTTTCCAGTCTATTATTTATCCCCTGAGATGTCGCCCAGCGTGGATAACGGCTATGGGTTTATTCAAGAGCCGCATCCTTTCTTCTGTGCCCACAGGATACCTGAAGTTGGCATCGGTTGTATTTGCCCATTACTGTTGTTAGCCAAATCTGCTGCAGATCAGACTGCTTGTCGCTAAGGTGAAGTCTCTTGTGGCGCAATCTGCAGGTGTATGAGCCCCAGGAGTATTACTTTCCTGGCAGTTGTGAATAGCATTTGACAAGTCTCGCACACAGTGTAGGAAAGTGGAGGAGAAAGACCTGAGCCAGTGGCTGTGCGAAGACTAAAGCCACGGACACACGATCAGAAAATCATATGAAAAATACTGCCTTAGAAGTGATTGATTGTACGATAAACGGATTGTTCGTACAGAGCTTTCAAGAGCCGATCATGACAGTTCATCAGATATTATCCGATCGGACAAGCGCAAAAAATGTTCTCGTATGATGCCCAATCGTGCAATTTTCGTTTAACCAGTACAGCTGTCATTCGAAAATGCAATACAAATACACTACTACACATCACATCACTTCTGTTTTTTTTGGTTTTTATTTTATTCTGTCATACAAGAATTTTCGTGATTTAAATCAGGGTTTGCCAAATTTTGCTTTGAATCTAGAAGCCAGGTAAAAAAGCTAGGAGCCAGTTATTTTAGTGTAGTCTGGGTTGTCAGCGCCCGGGGTAAGGCCAGTAATTTGCGCCCCCCTAACCCTAACTTACAGCAGAGCAACCAGTCAATAACTCCAACGTAACACCGTTACATCAGGGTTATAGGCTGGCCAGAAAGAGTGACAAAAAAAACCTGTAATGGGGGGAAACTCCTTATTAAGTCTAATGCATCGTGACGGCAGCATGTAAAACGCCCTCATCTGCTGCTTAATGCAGCTTAACCACTTCAGCCCCGGAAGGATTTCCAGCTTTAGGACCGGAGCACTTTTTGCGATTCGGCGCTGCGTCGCTTTAACTGACAATTGCGCGGTCGTGCGACGTTGCACCCAAACGAAATTTGCGTCCTTTTTTTCCCACAAACAGAGCTTTCTTTTGGTGGTATTTGATCACCTCTGCGTCATTTCTGATCGCCGCTATAAACAAAAGAAGAGCGACAATTTTGCAAAAAAACCCAAATTTCTTACTTTTTGCTAAAATACAAATCCAAAAAAAAAATATAAAAAAACATTTTTTTTCACCGTTTTTGGCCGATTTATATTCTTCCTCATATTTGCGATAAAAAAAATCGCAATCGGCGTTTATTGATTGGTTTGCGCAAAAGTGGTCGCATTTACGGATGATGAGAATTCATTTTTGGGGTTTTTATTTATTTTTTTTTTTTTACTAAAAATGGTGGCGATCTGCGATTTTTAGCGGTACTGCGATATTGGGGCGGACATGTCGGAATGTTTTGACACTTTTTTGGGACCATTGGCATTTATACAGTGATCAGTGCTATAAAAATGCACTGATTACTGTGTAAATGCCATTGGCAGTGAAGGGGTTAACCTGCAGGGGGCGCTCTAAGGGTTAACTGTGTTCCCTGGGCGTGTTCTTACTGTAGGGGGACTTGCCTAGCTGGGGAAAGGAAGTGGTCACAGCCTTCACTTACAGGAAGGCTGTGATCACTTCCCTTCCCCCTCACACAGAGCGGAGGTCCGTGTTTACATACACGGACCTCCGCTCATTCGCTCCGGGGGGGCATCGCGGGTGGCCGGCGGCAATCGAAGCCGCCGGACCCGCTCCCTGGACCCCCCCGGACACAGTGAGCGCGGTCCGCAGTTGGATGAAATAATCAAGGATTTCACTGGGGGGAGAGTGTATTCCTTCCCGAACTCAAGCGGCGAGAATTTCGCTGAAAGCAGGGACCTATCTCTTCGGGTCAGAAGAGGTTTTTTCGTGCCCCGGCAAGCCCGCCCCTGCATGATGGGTTGCCCCCACCCGAAGTACGGGTGGGGGGATGTCTTCTGGGGGTTCGCAGACAGGTGGACTGCCCGCATTTCCGACAGGTGGGTGCAGGAAGTGGTGTCCTCTGGTTACAGGATAAAGTTCAGCACTCTACCCCCAGACAGGTTCTTCCCATCGAACTTGAGACTCCCTCAGGGGCGTCGAGAGGCCCTATACAGTGCTCTCCAGGCACTCTCGGACCAGGGGGTGATTGTGCCAGTACCTCAGTTGGAGAGGTTTTGAGGTTTTTATTCAAACCTATCGTGGTCCCCAGAAAAAGGGGGAGGGGCCAGTCCTGTTCTGGACCTAAAAGCGCTGAACCACTTTGTGAGAGCGTGAAAATTGCAGATGGAATCCTTCCGCTCGGTTGTGGCCACCCTGCACCTAAGGGAATTCATGGCGTCCCTGGATATCAGGGTCACGTATCTCCATGTTCCCATCGGTCACAAACACCAGCGCTTTCTGTGCTTTGCGGTGTGAGACCGACATTACCAATTTGTGGCATTTACTTTAGGTCTGGCCTCGGCTCCTCGGGTGTTCACCAAGCTGGTGGTCCCGGTCCTGGCGCTACTGAGGCAGAGGTATTGCGGTAGTAGCCGGCCAAGTTGCTGACCCTGCAAGCAGCAGTGCAATCCTTACTGTCTCGCTGGTGGTCCTCCTTACGGTTTTTTATGCGGGTGTTGGGGCTCATGGTATCGGCCTTCGAGGCGGTACCCTATGCCCAGAGTCACACTCGGCTCCTCCAATGAGCGATTATGTCTCGGTGGAACAAGTCACCTCTGTCCCTAGACCGACTGATCAGACTGGACCCCCAGACCAGGGGGTCCTTGAGAAGGTGGCTTCGGGCCCCAGCTTTACCCTTGGGAAAATCCTGTCTTCCCATGAATGGTTGATTTTGTCATGACAGACACCAGCCTATGGGCTGAAGGGGGGGGTCCTGGGACAGTTGTCTGCCCAGGGGCGCTGGTCGGCGCAGAAATCTCACCTTCTGATCAATGTGCTGTGGCTGAGGGCAGTCAAACTCTGCCTCTCCCACTGGACGGTAAGGTTGCAAAGCCTCCCGATTCGAAATCAGTCGGACAATGCCATGGCCATGGTGTATGGGAACCATCAGGGTGGAACGAGGAGTTCGGCAGCGGCTGCGGATGCAGCTCTCATTCTGAATTGGGCAGAACTCCACGTACTGGCGATCTCCGCCATTTAAGTTCCAGGCGTAGAAAAATGGCAGGCTGAATTTCTCAGTCGCCAAACACTGGATCAGGGGCAATGGTCCCTACATCCTGAAGTGTTCAACCAGATCTGGACCTCATGGCGTCCCGGTTCAATCACCAAGTAAATACCTTTGTGGGCAGAACAAGAGACCCGTGGCGGTCGCCACGGATGCGCTGGGAGCTCCTTGGGGTCGGTATCGTCTTCTGTACGCCTATCCTCCCCATCAAGCTTCTACCGCGGCTACTGCGCAGGCAGGAAGCTGAGGGAATCCCGATGATCCTGGTGGATCCGGATTGGCCTCGGCGTCCTTGGTACGCCGACGTGGTGCGAATGGTGGCAGATGCTCCCTGGCGCCTTCTGCTGCGCAAAGACTGGTTGTACCCTCGCTGGCTTTAGTGGCTTGGTTATTGAGTTCCAGGTGCTGAGGGACAGGGGGGTCGCTGACTCCATGATCCCTACCATGTTAAAAGCGCGTAAGTGTACTTCACGCAAGATTTATCATCGCACCTGGCAGGCATACATTGCTTGGTGTGAGGCAGGGGATTGGAATCCTCGCTCTTATGTCGTGTTCAGGGTCCTAGCCCTTTTACAACAGGGCCTGGATAGAAATTGGCTTTGAGTGCCCTCAAGGGTCAGATTCCGGCTCTGGCAAACCTCTTCCAACGACCTTTGGCATCACATTGCTTCGTACCCTTGTACAAGGTGTACGCCATGTGGTCTCACAGGTGCGGTCGCCTTTGGCGCCGTGGGATTTGAATTGGTGCTTTCTGTGCTACAGAAGCCGCCATATGAGAGGATCAGGGATATTCCCTTACAATTACTGTCACAAAAAAGTGGCTTTCTTAGTGGCCATTACATCCGCTAGGCGGGTGTCTGAGCTGGCAGCATTGTGCTGCAAGTCTCCCTATTTGGTCCTTCACAAGGACTAGGCGGTCCTGCGCCCGTCACCTTCGTTTCTCCCGAAGGTGGTGTTGTCTTTTCACACTAATGAAGATATTGTTCTCCTTTCATTGTGTCCGCGTCCCTCACATCCCAAGGAATTTGAGTTACACTCATTGGATGTTGTAAGGGCTTTGCGGGTGTATTTGGCGGCTACAGACTCTTTTCGGAAGTCTGACGCATTGTTTGTACTGACGGACGGGGCACGCAAAGGATTGGCGGCCTCACTTGCTACTGTTTCCCGTTGGGTCAGACAGACCGTGACTTATGCATATTTTTTTTGGGGCAAGTCCTCTCACTTTCCAGTCACGGCTCATTCTACCAGGGCGTTGGCACTCCCTGGGTGTTTAGACACCAGGCTTTGGTGTCACAGGTGTGCAAGGCGGCTACTTGGGCCTCGGTGAACTCTTTCACTAAATTTTATAAAGTTGATGTGTCCGCATCTTCGGATGCTGCTTTTGGCCGTAAAGTTTTACAGGCGGCAGTGCAGGCGCGTCTGGCGCCTCTTCAGAGGTTCTGTTGGGTACAGTTGTTGTCATTTACCCACCCCTCTTTACTGACACAGCTTTGGGACATCCCCACATGTCAATGAAGAGCTGCGTCTGTCAGTGAACGTAGGAGAAAAAGGGGTTTTATTAAAACTTACCGTAAAATCCTTTTTTCTGAGTTCACTGACAGACGCAGCACCCACCCATCTGCGTTTTTTTCGGTACGGCTTGTTACGAACTGATGTACTGAGCAGAGTAGGGGGATTATATGGGAAAGAGAGGACAGCCCCCTGGGAGGGGCCAGCTTTCTTTCTTTCTTTCTTTGCCTAGTTAACTTCTAATAGGATCTGCATATAACCCACATGTCCATGAAGAGCTGCGTCTGTCAGTGAACTCGGAGAAAAGGATTTTATGGTAAGTTTTAATAAAATCCCTTTTTTGTTGCTTAGCATAACTTTCACGATTCTCTCACGATTCTTGTGGAGTAACATCATCTCAAACATTATATTAAAAAAATGGGCTTACTTTACTGTTTTGTGTGCGTGTGTGTGTGTGTGTGGTGTTTTGTTTTTTTTTCCTTAAATTCATTAAAATGTATTTTTTCCAAAAACAAATTGCCTTTTGAAAGACATAAAATATTGCAACAACCACCACTTTGTTCTCTAGGGTTTTTGCTAAAAAATATATAATGTAAGTAATTATCTATCAGATAATAAAAAAAATTTTACTTGTAAGCAACAAATGTCAGAGAAGGTTTAGTCTTTAAGTGGTTAAAGCAGAGTTCCACCCAAAAGTGGAACTTCAGCTTTAAGGGGAGGTGACCCCCCCCCCGACATGCCACAATTGGCATGTCATTTTTTTGGGGGGTGGGGGGGCAGCTGGGACCCTACTTTGACAGGGTCCCAGCTGCACTTCCTGATCTGGTTCCGCGGAACCAGAAGGAAGTGGGCCCCCCCCCACCCGGCGATCTTCTGGGATACGTCACAGGTCCCAGAAGGTGCGCAGCACATCTCGCACATGCGCGGTGCGCGCCCGGCTTGAAGCCAAAGCCGGGCGCCCACACTTATGATGCCTGCGCCACTGAGGAGAGGGGGAGAAGAGCGAGCCTTCGGGTGACCACATCACTGGAGGCTGGGACAGTTAAGTGTCCGATTGTTAAAAGTCAGTAGCTACACTTTTTGTAGCTGCTGACTTTTAACCGCGTGGAACACCGCTTTAAACTGGCTTCATTTACAGACCGGGGTTCATCACTTTGATAAAAGAACCAAAAGATACTTTTGTATCATTTGTGTTTTATACTTCTCAGCGATGTTGTGAGAACTTGGCAGACTGCCTGGATTTTTGTTTATCTTTAACAGCTGTCAGTTTAGGCAGAGAACGGCTTGGAGAAGCTGTTTTTAAGATAATAAGGGGAGAGATGGATCGGCTGCTGCTCGCCAGGACGCGGTTTGTGGTCGCCATGTCGGCCTTCCGCTCGGCATTTGTCGAGCCCTGACTTATGTAAACACTTCAGATTATATCTTGACTATAACTGACACTCCTCATGTATGGACGACTATCACCGGTTCCACGACCACGCCGTCTCCATCTTGTGGCAGGCGACCGGTGAGGAACACGGCTACCTTGGAACGCTTCGGCTCACCCGGAAATTAAGTCAGTCAGCTCGGATATTGATTGAGCCACTAGTGGTTTTTCCCTGAGGTATTGATCTGTCATCCGGACCGGTGATGGTCGTCCATACATGAGGAGTGTTAGTCTGGCTCTGGAGTAATATCCCTATACTGGCTATCCATACATGCGGTTTACCAGTTGATATCTGGTAAGAGTATTTTATCTGTAAGGTGGTGGATGCACTTCAATTGGTGGAATATTATGAAACATTGAATACTCACCCATTACTCCCCTTCCTTTCTAATATGCACTTTTCCTCATGTTGGCTTTTTGATGAACTGTTTATGGACCTTTTTTCTGCATTTTCACTCTAAGGACTTTTTTTGCATTGTCACTCTAAGGACATTTTTTCCGGGTAATTCCCGGGTTTTGATCACATATTATATATTTTTAGCGCTGCACATCATATATAATTCACTGTCTGTATGCACAATTTTTGTTGAAATTGTGGTGCTAGCTGCTTTATGTTTTGGTGGATGCGCAGTGTTGTAATTTCCACACCTACAGGTAAGCCTGTAGCGCGAATCGCTGTTTATAAATGCGCCTGTGGCGCGCTCTCGTGCCCACCGCGATAAAGTGCATATCCGAAAAGGCGAGCCTCATGGTAGATGAATGTCTAAGGCCGTTGGTTACAGCACTATCCTCCTATATCAAAGATACAGGAGATCTCCTTAAAGTTCTGGAGGATATTACGATCCCTGAGGGTGCTTGGCTAGTCACTATTGATGTAGAGGCACTCTACTCATCCATTCCTCACCCAAGAGGTATTTGATTAATGGCGACGTTTCTCAAAACTAAAGACAAACATTTTGCAGAATTCAACTCTTTCATTCTTGACTTGTTGCGTTATATTCTATCTCGCAACATATTTATGTTTAACGGTTCCCACTACCTCCAGGTGCAGGGTGTGGCGATGGGGACTCAATGTGCCCCGTCATACGCAAACCTGTACCTGGAGGGTGGGAACGATCCATCTTTTTCACAGAGGACTCCTCTATTTACCTGTGCCATATCCTCTCTTGGCACAGGTATATAGACGATCTACTCATGATCTGGACAGGGACTAGAGCCCTATTAAATAAATTTATGACCTGGTTAGACATCAATGAATTCAACCTAAAATTTACTATGCAATGTGACTTGACCATGGTTACTTTCTTGGACGTGCAAATCAGAAAGGACCAGGAAGGTAAGATCAGTACTTATCTTTACCGTAAGCCATCTGCGGCAAACATAATCTTGCACGCTAAGAGCTCCCATCCCAAACCTCTCAAAGACAGTATTCCCTACGGCCAATACTTATGATTGAAACGCAATTTCAGTGACCATAACACCTTTCTCATACAGGCTGATCTATTACGACGGCAACTTCTGAGAAGGGGGTACAGCAAAAAATGCCTCAAAAAAGCATTTAATAAAACAAAGAGATCTCTAGAATCTCTCTTGTTTTCTCGCCCTAAAAACAACGAACAAGGACCCACGCGTATTATCACCCAATTCTCGGCCAACTCAGACCAAATGAGATGTATTCTAGAGGAACATTGGAACCTTCTCCTTGATGACCCTGTGGTCAGCAAATACGTGGCTAAAAAACCAACGGTCACGTTCAGACAGGCCAGGAATCTCCGGGACTATTTGACACATAGTCATTTGGCCAGTCCTAAGGAGACCCTACCCTGGGTCCAACCAAGGAGAAGTACAAAAAAAATGTGTCAGGTGCAATTTTTGTAGGTGTGTATGGCAGGCAAAAAAATGTACTCCTACCCGATTGCACCCTTTGGACCCCGAAATGTCTCATAGACTGTAAAACTGTTGGTGTTGTCTACTACATGGAATGCCGTTGTCAGGCGTTCTATGTAGAGAAGACGAAACGTCCTTTCTTTAATAGGATTCGAGACTATGTATACGAAATCTCAAATGGCAAGTTGGAGTCTGCTATAAGTCGCCACATCGGCCTTTATCACAACTATGACCTGGGTTATGAGATTCTTCCCTCTTGAACATGTCGAAGCCCCCCTATGGGGAGGGAATGTAGACAAACGTCTTCTACAGTTAGAAACAAAATGGATATTTCAGTTAGAGGCTACTAAAGCAGCTGGCCTCAGCGAGAATATTAGTTTTAAGCCTTTCCTTTAGATATTTCCCATGTTCCCACTATGCAATACACACTAATCACGACGATTGTCATTACATCAAGGTCTTAATCAACCTTAGACCAAAATGTCACACATCTAAGAAACACCCCATGTGATCAGCCGGTTTTCTCAGATACTTAAATCTCTGACTGTTCTGTATCTGGGAGTTTCCAATTGGTCTTCTTGGGTTTCAGTGGTACAACAATATGCCATATAGCATGTTTTTCACATGCATGGTAGTTGTTGGTTGCCATCACACCATAAGTTTTAAGAATCTGTCTATGATATCCGTGGCCCTACTGGGTGGACACCCAGGGGGATTGTCCTCAGCACATGTATTATCTCATACATACGGACTATACTTATTATCACAAGAAAAAAATATTTTTATATATTTTTTTTTTTTTCTGTATTTTGTATTTATATTCATTTATTTATTTATTTATACCAGTGTGTTATTGGTGACCGTGGCGGGACGGGGGGCACCTTGGCGGGGGCTCACTCTGGGTCGCCGTTCCCTCTTCTCCCTCCCCTTCTCCCTGTGCTGGGGGCGTGGGTGATGTGGGATCTGGGGCTCTGGGTGGGCCCCTTCCATGCCCCCAACGTCCCACCACTTGGTAGCCTGCGTGAGATCTGACCCCCCCCCAGCGATGGGTGTTTAATTGGGTCAACGCATGCTCCTTAACAACATCTGATGTGCTGTTCCGACTTGGGGAGAGCGACGCTGCCATCGTGGGAGGCGCTGAAAGAGTCTGCAGCGATATCCAATCAGCACCTGACACTGCTGACACACTTCCGGAGCGCCAGTCTGTCTTTTGGTTTGAAATTGTCTGCTATTTAAGCAGTGTCACACACCGCATTGATGCAGATGCCTTTTGCCGTGATGAAGTGATGTCAGTGGTCCAGTCCCTGTCTCTGATTAAGGCAGTGGTTCTCAACTCCGGTCCTCGGGCCCCCCCAACAGGCCTGGTTTGCAGGATAACTGAAATACATCACAGGTGATAGAATTTTACTGCTCAGTGATTGCAGTATTCTAGTCTGCATCTCCCCAAGGTAATACTTAAAATCTGGCCTTTTGGGGGGGCCCGAGGACCGGAGTTGAGAACCACTGGATTAAGGTAACTTTTTTTGAAACTTTTCCGCTGCTTCTTTGTGCTTAGAGGACGTTTGGTATTTGGGTTTCTCGGCTGTATTGCGCTGGACTCTGGGTTTTGATAATGATGTGAGGCTTTGCATTAGAGACCAAAGAACAGTGGGCTGATGTTGGTTTTATTAGCTTTTGTTGTCTCCATAGGTACTTCTAGCCCCACTATCCTGCCCTGGTAGTCCAAGGAGTATACCTCTACTCGCATACCTTTTTGGACTTTTTCCCTTGGAGTGTATAGGTACCGTCCCCTGTCCAGGGTATGTGCTGGCATTTCTATTTCTTTTTCGGTCTTCCATCCATTTTTTTTTTTTTTTTACCCATATATTTTATTATTGTTCCTCTGAGTACAAGCAGCGGCCGGTTCGGGACAATTATAATTTATAATGTGTTTTCTTTTTTCTGTCTATTTATTTTGTTCTATGCCAGGTGCTGTATATGACAGACTAGAATTTTTCATATGTATAATGCATGCCACAGAAACGGGACACTGCTAACAAAAATGTAATTGATATTTCTACATTTTACCGGACTGTATCTTTGTTCATTTAGGATACGTATACCCGTATTGGGTCTTTGTCTATTTTCCCCTGAAAAAGCCACATCAGGCAAAACGCGTTGGAAAATAGTATCCTGTACCTCTTTCATTTGCTTTCCAGTCGTTTGGGCTACATACTATCACCACTGACAGGGAGCATCCAGACCCTTTGGGTCACATGTCTCATGTCCGATATTTTCTCATATTTATATTGCTGTTTATTCACCCATATGTGAGCAATTCGTTGTTTTAAATGTACTAATAAATTTTGTATATTTTAGCAAAAAAAACTTTTGAGTGTCTGATCATTCAGAGAGGCTTCTGACTCAGTATCTTTAAAGTCCTATACATCCTACTGGGGTGTCTCTTCACCCCAGTATTCTTCTTTTACGTTTTATTAGGGATGACATTCTGTGCAGGCAAACCCAGCCCCTTGCATGGACGTACACTTAGCTACGTCCATGTGAACAAGGCCTTAAGATACACTGTACACGGGGGCCGGTATTGGCTGGTTTACTGGCCAACATTCGGCCCGTGTGTTCACGAGTCTCTCCAACAGAAGCCAGCCGAATGGGCACGCTGGAAAAAACCGCATTGGTGCCGCTATTCGGGTGACAGAAGGGGTTAAAAGCGCCAGCAAATCGGTTTTCAGCCGCTTCGGAAGCGCTGTCCATTTATTTCAATGGCCAGGGGTGGTTTGGGAGCGGTGTATACAGCGCTTGCAAACTGCCCCAAAAGTGTTGCTTGTAAGACTTTTTCTAACGTCCTGCATGCGCACAGCCCCAGTGTGAAAGGGGTCTAACTCGCAGACTGGAGCAAATGTTGGGGTAAAAACAACCAACAATAGATCTTTATCATATGCAATTCATACGTGATCTTTTGCCACAAAGGGGTGTGGAGGGGGAACTGGATCTGATTTCTAGATGATGACGACGACGAGATAAAATACAACAGATAAAATAAAAGAACGGTGCTTACATTGGAAGCTGTAGATGACTTTTACTTCCACAAGCCTATGCAGTGTTACAATCACAAACTTGTGAAAACAGCAACGTTCTACCAGATCACACCTCATCATTATTCTCTTAAGGAGACCCTAGTAAGTGTTTTCACAAGTGTGTTGTAGTAAGGGAATATCTCTACTGAACTCACAACTTTGCTTTGGGCTTTATTACTCTGTTACATGATATAAACATCTCACTTGTGTGATACCCTTGCAACATTATCACATTACTTTTTGTTTCTACCTTTCTTCCTTTTTAATCCCTTCTCGCCTGCGCTATAGTCAAATGAAGGCTACAGCGTGGGCTTACTTTGCCGGAAGGGCGTCTATTGGAATCCTCCCCGATCGCGCTTCCCGCATGCCCCCTGCAGCTCACAGCCGGCGCACTCTGTGATTGCTGAGTCCTTCGGACTCTGTGCCAATCACAGCAGCCCTTTACCACATGATCAGCTGTGTCCAATGAGAGCTGATCATGGATATATATAATGTTCCTTGAAAAAGTATTCATACTCACGTATGACTCATGTCATGTTACAACCAGAAGAGTAAATGTATTTTATTTGGATTTCATATGCTAGACCAACACAAAGTGGCACATAATTGTGTAGTGGAAGGAAAATGATAAATGGTTTTCAAATTTTTTTTTAGAAATAAATATGTGAAAAGTGTGGCGTGCATTTGTATTCAGCCCCCTTTTTGTCTGATACCTCTAACTAAAATCTAGTGGAACCAATTGTCTTCAGAAGTCACCTAATTAGTAAATAGAGTCCACCTGTGTGTAATTTATTCTCAGTATAAATACAGCTGTTCTGTGAAGCCCTCAGAGGTGTATTAGTGAACAAAACAGCATTGTGAAGGCCCAGGAACACAACAAACATGTCGGGGGATAAAGTTGTGGAGAAGTTTTAAAGCAGCATTGGGTTATAAAAAAAATCTCACAGAGCACTGTTCAATCATCATCCAAAAATGCAAAGCGTATGGCACAACTGCAAACCATCCAAGACATGGCCTTCCACCTAAACTGACAGGCCAAGCAAGGAGAGCATTAATCAGAGAAGCAACCAAGAGGCCCATAGTAACTCTGGAGGAGCTGCAGAGATCCACAGCTCAGGTGGGAGAATTTTTCCGCAGGATAACTATTAGTTGCTCACTCCACAAATCTGGCCTTTATGGAAGAGTGGCAAGAAGAAAGTCATTGTTGAAAGAAAGCCATAAGAAGTCCCATTTGCAGTTTGTGAGAAGCCATGTGGGGGGACACAGCAAACATGTGGAAGAAGGTGCTCTGGTCAGATGAGACCAAAATTTAACTTTTTGGCCTAAAAGCAAAACGCTATGTGTGGCGGAAAACTAACACTGCACATCACCCTGAACACATCATCCCCACCGTGAAACATGGTGGAGGCAGCATCATGTTGTGGGGATACTTTTCTTCAGCAGGGACAGGGAAGCTGGTCAGCGTTGATGGGAAGATGGATGGAGCCAAATACAGGACAAACTTAGAGTCTGCAAAAGACTTGGGTGGAGGTTCACCTACCAGCAGGACAACCACTGTAAGCTGACAGCCAGAGCTAAAATGGAATGGTTTAGATCAGGGGTCTCCAAACTATGGCCCTCCAGTTGTTCAGGAACTGCAATTCCCTTCATGCCTAGTCATGTCTGTGAATGTCATTGTTTTACTATACCTCATGGGATGTGTAGTTCCACAACAGCTAGAGGGCTGTAGTTTGGAGATCCCTGGTTTAGATCAAAGCATGGCCCAGTCTAAGTCCAGACTTAAATCCAATTGAGAATCTGTGGCAAGACTTGAAAATTGCTGTTCAGACGCTCTCCATCCAACCTCACAGAGCTTGAGCTATTTTGCAAAGAAGAATGGGCAAAAAAATATCACTCTCCTAGATGTGCAAAGCTGGTAGAGACACCCCCAAAAAGGCTTGCAGCGGTTCTATAGAGTATTGACTCAGGGGGGCTGAATACAAATGTGCGTCACACTTTTCACATATTTATTTTAAAACCATTAATATTCCTTCCACTTCACAATGCTACTTTGTGTTGGTCTATCGCATAAAATCCCAATAAAATACGTGTGTGTGTGTGTGTGTGTGTGTGTGTGTGTGTGTGTGTGTGTATGTCTATCTATCTATCTATCATGCAAATCTGCTTTAAACAACTTAAACCAATAATGCAACCTATGTGCAAATAATAATCCATTTGTGCAAAAAAATATAAAAATTTGTGTCAAAGAAATCATATATGGTCCGTGAACACTATAGAATCAGTGATTCTGATTCAATGCCAAAGATTTTGATTCACATCACTGTGAGTGAATCCTTAACCACTTCCCGACCGCTGTATGCAGAATGACGCCGGGAAGTGGTTCAGTTATCCTGACTGGGCGTCGTATGACGTCCTCAGGATAACACGCGCCCCCCTGGGCGGCAGCTTATCGCGGCGATCGGTGGTGTGCTAGCACCCCTATCGTTGATGTTAGTGCAAGGAACAGCACCCCATCGTTGGTGTCAGTGGGAGGAATAGCACCCCCATCCTCTGTGTCAGTGGGAGGAATAGCACCCCTATCCTCGGTGTCAGTGGTAGGAATAGCACCTCATCTTTGGTGTCAGTTGTGGATTGGATAGTGCCCCAAGGACTGGATAGAGGCAAGCAAAGGGCCACAGATTAGAGACCACTGGTCTAGTAGATAAATTCCAGAGGAAGTAAATCCTAATCCCTTTTGCTCAATATAGGGACAATGCTTTAATGCCTGACACTCAGAACAGTCCCTGTTTTGTAGAATTTTTTCTGTGCTGTTACTGGAAGTTGATGTTTCTCTGTTCCCCTCCTTTTATTTGGCAGGACAGCATGTCACGTGCAGAGCAGATACTGAAATACTTTATTCCAGCAAAGCCTGCGTCCTCTATATTTGTTCCAGATGCAGACTTGTTCCAAATAAACCTCTTCAGGAATTTTAGATCACCAGGTGCAAAGTTCAGATTCAAATCTGTTTATTTTTCTATGAAGATTACAGTATATGGTTTGATGCTTTATAACATTTTTGTAATATGAAGCCTTTCAAAGGCTAGCTATAAAGCAATTGATTTCACTGAAATACAAAAACTCCATGCAAATGTAAAAAGCCATTGTTCACTGCGTGCGAGTTTGACATCCATACACAAAAGCTTTCTTTTAAAGGCAAAGTTCACCTTTAGAAGTGAGTATATGCTACACCTGTAAAATGCTCCTATTCACCTGCAAGCAGAGCTCCCTTCCCTGTGACAGCTGGTGGAGATTTTTCTGACCGCACCCACTTGAAAACAACGCAGCTTTTGTTGTTGTATTAATTCACAGGGATCATGAAATAACAGGGAATGAATAAACTACAAGTCCCATCTTCTACCGCAGCAGATGGACTTGTAGTTTCAATGGACTGCAAGGATGCTGATTAGCACACTCATAGTCCCTTAAGGCTGGGTTCATGCATGTGCGGTGCGAATTGAAGCTCCATTTTTACAGAAAATTGACAAAGTAGTTTTTCAGTGTTTTCAGGTCAGGATTTTATCCTATTCACAACTATGACGTGCGATTCAGAAGCGTTCCCATAGAAGTCAGTGGACCTGAATTCGCACCCGAGCTGGACTGACAGGACTTTTTTTTTTTTTTTTTTTTTTTCCAGCACAAATGTGAACAGGTGCAATAGAAAGCCATGTTCTTTCACATATCATGTGAACTGGAAGCGTTTTGAACCGCATCCAATTCACATATGTGTGAACTTAGCGTCACACTTCCTACAGCTCTGTAACTGAAAGCCCATACAAAGGTACAGGCCCAGAGCTGCAGGCAGTGTGTGTGGCAGCCTGACACTGCACCTATGAGCCTGCAATGCTCTGCAGGCTCATGTGAAAAAAAAAATTATATTAAATGCACATTTTTTACCTGCAAAATATTTTTGTTTTTTTTTCAAAAAGTGAACTACTCATTTAAATATATTCCTCAATAGCAACAAAGAAGGTTAACATTATTTAAGTGCACCAAATGCTTTTGCAAAACTAGTTATTATTTTGTAGAAGTAATCATGACATCACTGTGCTGAGCAGTGCTGTGGGAGGTGCCCAGCAGGCTCCACCCACTACAGCCAGGACCTCCAAACTACGGCCCTCCAGCTGTTGCGGAACTACAAGTCCCATGAGGCATTGCAAAGCTCTGACATTCACAGACATCACTAGGCATGATGGAAATTGTAGTTCCTGAACAACTGGAGGGCCAAAATTTGGAGACCCCTGCACTACAGTTTGGCTGAAGAAAAATACAAGAGGGGGTAGAGACACGACCAGTCATCCTGAGCAAGGAGAGAGCGTAGCAGTGCCTGGTCTTTATTACAGGAAACACCTGCAAAGGAGTTGGTTTAGGCTGGATTGTTGTATAGATCTGGAGGTAATGCACAAAGATTGAACTAAAAACAAATGTGCCCCCTATATTTATACAATGTTTGTGTAGACTGGGGTTCATTTTTAAAGTACATATCAACCCAGTCACTAAAATCTCATTTGTATCCTACTTCTGTGGTGTTTAGTTGTCTGTTAGCAGTGTTAAAATAAACCAGCACTTTGAGGTCCTTCTGTTCATCTCTGTATTCACAGCATAGCAGTAAACCAGCTATCGGATAATCTGGGGTACTATACTTCCCACCTACAGGCTTCAAATAGGTCAATCAGAAATATATATATATTTTTTTTTAAATCTTTATTTAGATTCTGAATATAAAAGCAATAATTTAGTAGTAGTAGTAGTAGTAGTAGTAGTTGTTCTGTTACATGATTTGCATGTAACATAAATATGCAGCTATAGTAATGTTTTTATAGTTGGTTATTATAATGCCATCTTGTGGTTCTTTTGGATATTACACCTTTCTATTGTATTTTCTAAGTGTGTACCTCCCATCCTCTGTGAGCTATTTCCTCTTCCTAGTTCACTCTACTCTGTAACTTCCTGTTCCGGGTGCACTCTGCTATTCTATTTCCTCTTCCTGTGTCCTCTCTCTCATGAGGTAAAGAATATGGCCACACGCTAGAAGGCCTCACTCTATCTACTCGCATCCTGGGACACATTACTATGTTTTGACCTGCAGTTACCATCTTTCGACCATCTGTCACATTTGTTGTATGCTGTACCTGCTATTCCAATGAATAAACGCTCGTGGAAGAAATCGGTAATTGGTGAGTCACTATCTGATAAGAACTGTCTGCGGTGATCATATCTGCTTATACAGGCCAGGCATAGAGGTCTCAACAAGGGATAAGTCGCCATTACAACAGTTAGGAGTCAGAATAGTAGTAGTAGTAGTAGTAGTAGTAGTAGCAGTAGCAGTAGTACAGACTCCCACAATCCAACTACCTGTTCAGATAACAGTCATGGTAATACAGTGATAGGTTCCGCAAAACCCATTCAGCATGCATAGAACATTAAACATTGAGGAACACATGTTGGGTCTGTGGGAGCACTGAAGGGGCAAAAAGTGCGTAAGTAGTCCAGTTAAACTGTGTAGGTTATCAAAATCCTAGCATTAATTGTTTGTTTATACAAGTCAGAGGATTGAAAATCTATCCACAAGGCCCAGCATTTATAAAATGTAGGATGGGTATTGGCGCACTGGTGCCTCCACTCCTCTGCCCTTGTGGTGTCTTGCACTCTCAGCAGCCACTCCTTAACCACTTGCGTACCAGGCACTTAAACCCCCCTCCTGCCCAGACCAATTTTCAGTTTTCAACGCTGTCACAATTTGAATGACAATTGTGCCACTGTACCCATATGAAATTTTTATCATTTTTTTCCCCTACAAATAGAGCTTTCTTTTGGTAGTATTTAATCACTACTGGGCTTTTATTTTTTGCTAAAATAAACAAAACAAGATCAAAAATTTTGGAAAAAAAAAAAAGAGTTCACTTTTTTATAAAGTTTTGAAAACAGGTAATTTTTTTTTCTGCACTGATAGGCTGCAATGATAGGTGGCACTGATGAGGCGGCACTGATGGGCGGCACTGAAGGCCACTGATCGGTGGCACTGATAAGCTGCACTGATAGGTGACACTGGGCACTGGTAGGTGACACGGATAGACAGCACTGATGATGAGGCACTGATGGGCATTGATTGGCAGCACTGGTAGGGGGCGCTGGTAGATGGTACTGGCAGGTAGTTGTCACGACACTGGGGTCAGGTGACAGATGTGCACCGCTGGGGTGCGAATCACACCGCTGAAGTACGAAGCGCACCGCTAAGGTTGTGGACCTATAGCTGACTGCTGCTAATGAGCTCCGGCTGGTACAGGAAGCCGGGACCCTGGAGCACTGACACTGAAACACAGGAAGCTAGTGCATCAGCTTCCCCAGGGCGCAGAGTCTAAGAGCCAGTAGGTATTCGCCAGAGCCTCTGGTGGTGAGGATGGACTTGGCTGCAACTGGATCCAGGTCGCGACCACCGGGGTCACCGAGCTCCCGCTTGGCTGGCTGCAGATGGAAGAGAGGAAGCAGCAGCGCAGGAACAGCAAGGATAGTCAGTGGCCTTAGCCAAAGGTCAGGGCCAGAAGCAGACAGGGACAGACAGGAGAGCACGCCAAGGTCGGGGTATCAAGCAGGCAGGGATAGTCAGAACAAACCAAAAGTCGGTAAATGGAAATAGACAGGAAGCCAAACACCCACAACATTGATCGGCAAGGAGGCTTTGCAGCACACGGTCTTAAATAGTTTCCTTAATTGGAGACTGGGGTGGAGTTCACTGAGAGGAGATTACTTAGCCCACAGGTGGTGATGAAAACGGCCTCACAACCAAGAGGTAAGCAAACAGACAGGACATGAATGTTACTATGGGTTCATGACAGTGGCACTGGTGGGCACAGATGAGCCATCCACGGCCGATGTCCCTGACAGCATGAGGGGAAAAAATACTGATCACCGATCTTCTTCTGTTTACATCACATGATCAGCTGTCATTGGATGACAGCTGATTATGTGGTTAGAGGGCGGGACTGCCTTCTTACTCCGATCAGCCGAGTCTCATGGACTCTGTGATCACAGCGCGCTGTGCGGGACCCGCAGGGACGTGCTGGCACGCATGCTCGGGAGGACATACATGGACTCTCTCCCGGCAATTCAGGTCCGCGCTGAAGACTTCTTTTGTCTATAGCGTGGGCGTGAAGAGGTTAATTGAGGGAGCCGATTGGGACTTCCTATGAATGGGTATGAGGCATTTATCAGCATTGAGGAGGTCAAGTATGAGAGAGCGCTTATAGGACCACATTGACTGTGTTGTGTCGTGAAATAGGATGGGTAGGGGATCATGGGCAATCTGACGGTTTGTCACCTTGTTAATCAAATTACGGACCTCTATCCAAAAGGGATGAATAATTGGGCAATCCCACCATAAATGAAGGACGGTACCTTTCTGTCCGCACCCTCTCACAACAGAGGTTTGGCACTGATGGAAATATCCAGGACAGTTTGTCCGGTACTCTATACCATCTTGACAGAAACTTATAACAACATTGCTGGGTTTTGGAATTGACTGAGGAAGTATGGGCCAGCATGGTAATCTTTTCTATGTTGTCCTCCGGTAGTTCTCTGCCCAGTTCCCTCTCCCATTCCCTAATGTAGTAAGGGTGGTTTTGGAATGGCCATCCAATAGAAGCTTGCAGAGTAAGTGGGTGGCGTCATCCTTGTCCAGACACATAGATTTGAATCTAGTCAAGGAGTTGCAAGGTCTCAGGCCTCCACGTATTTTTCTGAAAACAATTGGTGAGCTGGATATGTTGTCAGCTGTCTCTAGGGGATATACCACTTTCCCTATGGAGTTGTATCAGGGATTTTAAATTGTTATCCATCATAGAGCGAAAACAACAAATTTCTTGTGCCCCCCCCCCCCCCAAGGTTTGAAAAAGGCTTGGTCCTCCCCTGGGGTAAACCAAGGGAACCCTGTTAATGGGGATAGTGACGAGGGCAATTGGGCCAAGGAGAGCTTCCTATTTAGTCCAACCCAAATAGCGAGGGTAGCAATGGAAATAGGTGAAACCGAATCAGACAGACCTCAGCGATCACGGGGGAGCCAAGGGGTGTGGGCCAAATTAGAGCCCGCCATAGTTTTCTCCAGAGGAACCCAGAGCTTGGCATGAGTATGTAGGTTCCAATTAATTATACGTAGTAGGGAAGTGGCCTGGTAATACAAAATGAGGTCAGGGAGGCTTAAGCCATCATTTGGCTTAAGACGGTGAATAAGGTTGTATGAGAGATGTGGAGGATTCCCCTGCCAAACAAATCTAGTAAATTTGCGACGTGTCTAAGGAAGAAGGCTCTAGCGAGTTGTATGGGTACCATCTGGAAAAGATAAAGGAATTTAGGGAGGATCATCATTTTAAGAACGTTTATCCTACCCAGCAAAGTGGTTTGTACTTTCTCCCATGTTTCTAGTTCCGACCGGACTCAATGCAGCAATGGAACGAAATTAGTCTTCTAAAGATCCATCAGGTCTGGTGGTAGCTTAATACCCAAGTACGTGAGAGGAGTGTCCTGCCATTTAAAGGGGAACAAGCTCATTAACGCTTGTCGTTCTAACTTCTGGATATTAAGGGGCATAATAACAGGTTTCCCAAGATTCCCCTTGAAGTTTGAAAGATCATGGAAGCGTCCCAGTTCCTGCAAAAGGTTGGGCAATGTAATTTGGGGATTAGTCAGAAAAAAAGAGTACGTCATCCGCAAAAGCGGCTAGTTTATGTTCCGTCGAGTCCACCTTGATCCCAGTCACATTAGGGTTCAATCTGATTTGGCATAAGAAGACCTCCATAACCAAAGCAAACAACAAAGGTGACAAGGGACAACCCTGTCGGGTCCCGTTCAACATCTGGAACAGTTGGGAAAGGACCTGATTCACCCTTACCTGAGCTGTGGGATTGTTATATAAAGTCAAGATCCAAGATTGCATCTTGTCTCCCAGACCAAGCCTATGGAGTATATGGGCCATGAAAGTCCAATGTATCCAATCGAAGGCTTTCTCCGCATCGAAAGAGAACAAGACGGGGGTCTTTGAGGCATTGATCCTATGGAGAAACAAGATGGCCCTCTGGGAGTTGTCTCTACCCTCTCGACTAGGGATAAACCCCACTTGGTCCGGGTGCACCAGGTCACCCAGATAGTCTCTCAGGCAGTTGGCTAAGATCTTAGCTAGGACTTTAATGTCCAGGTTAAGAAAAGATATGGGCCGTAATTTTGGCACTATGAAGAATCCTTGCTGTCCTTCGGGATAAGTTATATGCGCTCACAAAGCCCCCAGAGGGATAAAGCCTGATCTTGTCAATTTAAATATGCTGTCATATGGGGTAGAAGAAGGTATGAGTAGAGTAGAAAGCACTGGCGGGAAAACCAGTCAGGGCCGGGGCTTTTTCCAGCGGGCATGGCTTTGGCTGAGAGTATCTCAGCTGGAGATGTCTTTCTCTAGATCTGTCAGCACGTCTTGGGGAAGTGACGGGTAGTTAATCTCCTCCAGGAATCCATCTATTAAAGAACCCCGATTGACTTTTTGGTCCAAAGCCCTCAAATTTATAAAGGGAATTATAGTATTCTCTAAAACGATCTGCTATTTGGGATGGAAAATGCAGTTTAGCACCCGAGGCTGAGGACACCTGAGGTACACGTGTACCATAAGACTTTCCCCTAAGGGTTCTTGCCAGCATTCTGCTGCACTATTTAGCCTGATCATAAAATTTGTGTGCTAGATATCTAAACTTACGTCAGGCTCAGTCATCCAGGTGTTGTCTCAATTGTGCCCTACCCAACTTTCCACCCAACTGGGGACCGCCACCCACCCCCCCCGTTTTATGTCTGAAGGAGAGGTCCGAAATTTGGGAGAGCAAGGAGGTCAGTTCGGAATTAAGTTGTTTTTTCAAATGTGCCACCTGCGTAATGAAGGCCCCTCTAGTTACTGCCTTATAGGCTTCCCAAATCACTCTCTCTGGGACTTCACCCCCCCCCCCCCCTGCGTTTTCAGCACAGTATTGCTGGATCACCTTTACGAATCTTGCCTGCTACTGCCACATCTAGGAGATTCTCATTAAGGCACCACGACCGCCAGGATTTAGGTCATAGCTGTAAGATAATTTCAAGTGGAGCGTGGTCCGAGAGGGGTGATGGGGTGAATCTCGGCATCACTATCCCAGTCCAAATGGGCCCAGTCTATAAAAAGTAGGCCAATGCGAGAATATGACTGGTGAACGGAGGAAAAGTAGGAGACATCTTTGTCATTAGCGTGTGGAACTCTCCAACAGTCCACCAGCCACAAATCTCGCAGGGACCTAGCGACCTGTTTCCTCGCAGACGTAGTTGTCTCATTTACCTGAGGAAGAGTCAAACCCAGGGTCAAGACATACATTAAAATCTCCTCCTAGTATCACCAGGCCTGAGGATAAATCTTGTACCTTAAGGACATTATCCAGAAAGTTCACCTGGCTGGAATTTGGCGCTTAAATATTTACCAATGTAAGGGGGTTACTATACAAGGTGTCCTTAACCATAATATATCTGCCTTCTTGTTCGGCCAGATGAGTTTCCGGCACAGTGGGACTGGACTTATGGAAGGCTAGCGCCACTCTTTTTGCTCGCTTAATGCGGGACGTGCGCTGGAACCAGCGGTCAATGAAATATAGTGGGAGCTTAGGCACAGAGCTTGACCTAAAATGGGTTTCTTGCAACATGAGCACCTGAGGTTTCAGAATACGGACCTCTTGCAGACTCTACTGTGCTTGAAAAGTGAGCTGAGGCCTCTAACATTGTATGAAAGCACATTAAGGTTGGACATACATAAAAAAACAACAAAACCTGTCAGAGGCATAGAAATTTCTGACCAGTAGTGGACCCCAACAAAAGTTATAACAATGCAGAAGTAATTGACAAAAACTATGCGTGGACAGCATGAAACGAAGCCTTGGAAAATCTCAGCACAGGGAGTCAGTTCCACGAGGTCCACTGCCCCACAGGGCAAATACTCTGGGGGGGAGGGGAGAAACAGAGTGTGGTAAACCAATAGTGGGGAAGCATGGAAGCCATACCCAAGCAGACATCTCCACCCGGGACTGCCTGCCACAAACTTAAAGTATAATAAAATGCAGATTGAACAGTGGTCAAAGAACAAAAACACTGTATAACACAATGTGGATCCGCTAGCCCGAGAGCCTCTGTGGATCATTGGTCAACAAAAGGTCAGTGAGACCTGTAGCGACATCAAATTTAGCTAGTGGCAAATGGTAGCCTAGCGTCCTGAAGAACAAATCGTCCAGGAAGAACAGCAAATTCAAAAGTAAGTGTAGAAAAAAGCGAACCCCTCAGGTAAGACAGAAGGTAATTCAGAGGGAGGTAGAGGAGCACGGGTCTTAACTATCCGAAGGCTACGGGACTATTTCATACTGCTGTGGGGTTAGAGTTATCTCAGGTGTTCCCTTTGGCTTTAGTGGAACCTGGTGGATTGCGGAACCTCTTCCTCTTTCGACGTGGTTCCTGCCAGTCGCTTTGTGGAGTAGTCTGGGGGGTAGAGACCCCACATCTCCAGTCAGGGAAGTTCACATCAGACAAGGAAAGCGATTTTGGGAGATCATCTTTATCGTGGAGAGTAGCTGAAACCTCATCTTTAGTCGATGTAAGCCGAAAGGGAAAACCCCATTGGTAAACCGCTCCGGCATTTCGCAGGGCGTCTAACAAAGGACGCAAAGTCTTGCGCGGTTCAAGGGTACAACAAGAGAGGTCAGGGAAAAGCTAGTTTAACTCCCTCAAATTCCAAATAAGCTTTCTGGCGCATCGCCCGCATAATGGCTTCTTTGTCCTGGAAGCACAACAGTTTACAGATTACATGCATTGGTTTGTTAACATCAGGGTTTGGTGACCTCAGGGCTCTATGAGCACATTCAATTTCAATGAGATGCGGGGGAGGCTTACCCAGAATCTTAGAGAAAGCAGAGAGCAAAGTTGGAGTCAGAGAGGTTGGATTCGGGCAATCCGCGGATCCGCAGATTTTTTCCTGCGACTTCTATTCTATTCTCATAATCATCAAGTTGGGAAATGAGCCCCTCAATCTTGCGGTACTGCTGCTCCATTTTGGATTGTAAAGATAGAGGCACCGCAGTAGTCTGAGTGGTGGGATTCAAGGGTTTCAACTAATTTGGATGGTGTCAGATTTGAGCTCCTGAAATCCTGCCTTTATAAGTAGCCTCCATTTGTTTTAAAAGGCTGCCAGGTCAGCCTTAGTGGGGAGATCACTTAGGCCAGTGGTTCTCAACTCCTGTCCTCGGGACCCACTAAAAGGACAGGTTTGCAGGATAACTGAAATACATCACAGGTGATATAATTTGCTGCTCAGTGTTTGCAGTATTCTAGTCTGCATCTCCCCAAGGTAAAACTTAAAATCTGGCCTGTTGGAGGGTCCTGAGGACAGGAGTTGAGAACCACTGACTTAGGCACTGTTTAATGTCCCATCCTGGATCTAGTTTGTATGAAGGGGTTGCGAGTGGCTCCTGTGTGCAGCTCTGTGGCAAGGGAGGTGGTGTAGGGGAGGTTTGAGACTCCCCCTGTGCCACAGTCTCCATGTGAAGATCCTCCCTGAGCAGCGTGGGCAGCTCCCCAGATAGTGAGGGAGGAGACTCCACCATGATGTCGCCGGTCAGGACTCTAGTCTGAGGTCCGGTCAGGAACAGAATAATGCTGCCCTGCGGACAGCTAGAGCGGGCACCAGAAGGTGCCTCATAGTTCCCCCTTCTTCTTAGACATGCCCGCTACCAGGCTCGGGTGGGTTGCTCTGCTGTAGGCGATGAAATAGTGGCGAGGCAGCAGGAGCTCTGGGACTAGCTGCCTTCCTCCGCCATGGCTTGGCCACGCCCCCCCCAGAAATATTAATTTTAGGTTGAATATATTTTTATTTCTTTTGTGCACGAGTATAATAAACATATACATACCCCTCCAGCGTATAAAGGCATGGAGGGTTCACAGTCAATTTACAGAGAAGATGACGAAAAGGGAAGTGGTGCTGTACATTTATCAGACACATCTATGCACGTAAAGTAACAAAATAAATATGGTGATGCTATGACCTGAGTAGTAAAGTAGAGTTGTACATGTAACAAACAAGGTCATGCATATGAAATGACATAACGAATGCGGTGGTGCTACGATATGAGTTGTCAGAAGGGTGCAGAGGTCACCTGATTATAACCTCAGGGCACCGACCACGCTGGTGATTCTAGCACCACTTCTCCAAACAATGAGGAGTAACTGCTGGAAATGAGAAATTTGCGGGGTGGAGCCCCATAAAGACATAAAGGAAATGTCAAGAGGAAAGGAAAGAGAATGGAAAAGGTAAGAGAGTAGAAAGGGGGGAGGAAGAGAGGGGGGAGTAGAAAGAGTAGGGTAAGGGGGGGCGGGAGGGGGGAGAAGAGGCGGTGTGCCCCCACTCTTTTGACTCAGACTATTATTCTTATGGAATGGTTGTGTGAGTATCCTCAACTCTGGCATCGGCCGTATGGGATGCAGCGATTCTGTCTTTCAGTGCGTCTGAGGAAGCGTAATCTGCGTGACTTTCTGTCTTAGCGACGTAGGGTATGCCGGCTACGGTCTCAACTCCTATGAGTGTGTTGGTAAGGTATTCTTATTATCAGACTCAGTTTTCTCACCCCCGTGTGGCGGAGAA